>CAMAPE010000018.1:3180000-3215000 GCA_945859875.1 Cuscuta europaea | reverse complement strand
TAGACTTGAGCTCCCCTTTTGAAAATAGCATTAAGTCATCGGCATAGGCTAAGTGTGAGATCTTTAGTTTGGAGCATAAGGGATGATAGTTAAAATTAGGATTTGAGGTCCTAATAGCTAACATCCTAGACAAGTACTCCAAACACAACACAAATAGCATGGGAGACATTGGGTCTCCTTGTCTTAAACCTCTTTTTCCTTCAAACCAACCATGTAAGTTTCCATTTATGGATATTGAAAAGGAAGAGGTAGTCACACACTCCATGATCCAATTAACAAATATGTTGGGCAGCCCAATTCCTTTTAAAACCTTTTCCAAGAAAGTCCAAGAAATAGTATCATATGCTTTCCTAATATCAACCTTAATCATACATCTTGGAGAGACCCTCTTTCTAGTGTATCCCCTCACCAATTCTTGAGCAAGGAAGATATTATCAGTCATTTGTCTACCATCCACAAAAGCACCTTGTGATGGGTCAACTACACTAGAAAGACAAGGGCCAAGTCTAGATGCTAAAATCTTGGTGATGATCTTATAGGTCACATTTGTACATCAAATGGGTCTAAAATCAGAAACCGAAGGAGAATGAGATGTTTTAGGAATAAGGGCTACAATGGTGTGGTTAACCTTTTTAAGCATATTCCCACTCTCAAAGAACTCCTTAACGGCAGCACATACATCCTCACCAACCTTTCCCCAATTGGATTTGAAAAAGGCTGATGAGTATCCATCCAGTCCCGGGGCTTTTTCATTACCAATATCAAATAAAGCTTCTTTGATTTCCAAATCAGACACAGGTCTAATCAGGTTGTCAAAATCAGATTGGTCAATGGTTTTACCCGAAGCCATAATGTTTGTATCAAAGTCAAAAGAAGGTACCTCCGTGCCAAAAAGATTTTTGAAAAATATAATAAACTCCTTTGCAACCTGGTCCATGGATTGGGTGAGAGACCCATCTTGTAACCGAATAGATGCAATTGCATTTTTAGCTTGCCTCTTTTTAACAATTGAGTGGAAGTACTTTGTACATCTATCCGATTGCAAAATGTGAATAGCCTTGGCCTTTTGTTTGAGATAGGCTTCCTCGGCCTCTTTGAGAAATAAAGCTCTTTTCTTTGCCACATTTAAATTCTCCTTTAGAGCATCATCAAAGGGGTCTAAAAGAGCTAATTGATAAACTCTTTGATACTCCTTTTTAGATTCCTTTGCTCTTGCCGAGATGTGGCTGAATTCATTTGTATTTAGTTGTTTTAGGGGCTGTTTTAGGAGTTTGAGTTTACGTGCTAATCGAAATTGAGCCGTACCCCCAACATTCCTATTCCAAACATCCTCTAAAATTCCACCAAAACTATCATGTTTCAACCACATGTTAAAGAACTTAAACGGTTTAGAACCATTCTTGGTTGTGTTTCCAATACATAGTAGGGCAGCCACATGGTCAAAATCACATTCCATTTCAAAAAATGGGCTCCACAAGTAATCCCATGGGCACTCCACAAAGGATTAATAAGAATCCTATCCAACTTAGCCCAAATGGCACCTCTACTCCAAGTGTAAAATTCACCCGTAGAAGGGGCATCATCTAGATTAGTTTGGAGTTTCATCTCATTTAAATCCTTCATTAAGTAACCCGAGGGAGGAGCATATCCTCTTCTTTCATGAGGTGCACCTACACAATTAAAATCCCCTAAAACATCCCAAGGTCCAAGAATATTTGTGTTAAGTCTAATCAAATGATCCCAAAGAACCCTTCTCTCCATAACCGTATACAAAGCATACACAAAAGAGGCATAGAAATTAACTTGCGTAATTTTACACCTAAATCTAGCATGCACATGTTGGGTATCAATTTCCAAAATATCCTCTTCCACATAACAAGGGTCCCACAAGATAGCAATTCGCCCCCCCCCCCCCAATTTTATCAAAATTTGTAACATACATCCAATTTGACAATCTAAATTTCATGAAATTAGCAAAACTAGTTAAAGACATTTTGGTTTCAAGAAGACAAATAATACGTACCTTATTAACCCTTATGAAATTTATTATATTGGTTTGTTTTGAGGCTTGATTCAGCCCCCTTACATTCCATGATGTAATAATCATAAAAACAATTTAGTTTTTCCTTCCCTTCCTCTTGTTCGGCCTAGCCACCTCCCATTGTCTTCTCTTCCACTCCCGGTACTCTTCACAACCCCTATACCTAGCAAGGAAAAGATCATAAACATTAGTAATAAAAGTAGAGGAGAATTCATACCCTTCCTCGGTTAGAGTTGCCCCGGGAAGAGCCTTTAGGCATTCAGTGGTGAAGGTAATCCCTTTGCGCGCCAAGCTTTCCTCCTCATCCAAGTAGTTGTCTAATCTAGTCATCATCACTTTCACCTCATCACAATGCATCAAGTGTATCTTCGGCCTTTCCCCCTCTTTGAAGTCTATCTTTGTGATAACATCATCCAAATAAGCCTCCTTAATATCTCTTACCACCCGGACTGTTTTTCCTTTGAATTTCCTCCAATCTTTCACTTTGCTTCCATTACCCATAATGTGGCCATCTTCAAAGTACCTATAGAGGTAATGCCTAAACACACTTCTCATGAAAAGTGATGAGAAGACATATTCCTTCTTCTTTCTTCTTACCCCCGGGAGCTTCTCCAAACAAGTTTTAGTAAAGTAAACCCCGGGTTTAGTTCCATCCACCTCTTGTAGAAGGTGGTTTAATCTAATAGTGGGCTCGGTTACCTCATCTATATGCATCACTTTGATGGTGGGCTCCCCAAACTCTTCCGCTTCCATCTCCACTATGAGTTCATCATCAAAAAATTCCTTGAAGCTAGAAATCTTTCTTGGTTGGTCATCCTCTTCATCATGTTCATGCATGGTTTCATACCCCGAGGATGCCTCACCTTCCTCTCTATGTTGTTGTTTTTTCTTTGGCTTCCTCTTCTTTTTCTTTAGGCGTGCTGCCTTTAGAAATGGGTGTTCTTCTTTTGGAATATAAGTAGAAGTCTCGGCATTAGACTTTTTTGCCGCGGCATTAGGCTTGGTAGCCGCGGCTTTAGGATGTGCCCCGGTTCTAGATGTCTCTCCATGGAATGCCGCGGCATTACTCTCCGGTGCTAAGCCTTTGCCTTTGTCCTCTTTGCCTTGATCCCCCTTTCCTTGCTCTTGTCTCTTTTTCTCCTCTCTTTCTTTTTTCTCCATTTCGGCTATGGCTTTGCAAGTGAAAGCATGGTGCCCATAAGCCTTGCAATGGAAACAATAGTTCGGGAATGTTTCATAGATTAGTTTTTGGAAATGGAATCTACCATTAGGTAACCGCACCTTTAGTGTAAGGGGAGGGGGTTTTGAGGCATCAACTTCAATCAAAACCCTTGCATACCGAGATATAGCCCTCTCTTGTGTCACTCTATCCGTTGTAAGAGGCATGCCTACCCTTGATGCAATCTCACTAATGACATCCTCATTCCAAATTTGCATTGGTAAGTTTGGAAATTTCACCCATATTGGAACTTTGAGGAATTCCTCACTTTCAAAGGAAAAGTCCTCCGAGAGTGTTTTAAGGTATAGCAACTTGCCAAATAAGGAATATGGCCCCTCCATTAGGACCTTAGCTCTGTCTTCTTCCCCTTGGAACTTGAAAATAACCCACCCTCTATCATGAGTCCTCACTTTGCATGGAACACCCCATTTGGAAACTAGTTCTTGAATTGGCTTGAAACCGGGGTATCTCCCCGCAAAGTACCCCACTAGGCAATGTCCCCAAATCTCCTCTATTGATGGCATGATCCTCTTATGCAAGTCCACATACTCCCCAACTGTTTCAATGAACCTTAGTTTCATCCCTTTTGAAGGTTCCCTATTGTCCTTGAAAAGAGATGCAAACGGTTTGGCCAAAGGGGTTTCGGTTTGCTTCCATGGTAAGGGTCTACCCAATGCAGAAACATAGGATTCGTTTACATTCCTTCCCCCTGGGTTATGGGTTCAGTTATAGCCAAATCATCATTCAAAGAAGCATCATTCGTTTCTCCATCCGCAACCTTTTCCCCTAGACCAATTTCCTTTCCATTTTCCTCCATGATTTTTTCCACATTTTCGTCCATAATTTTTTCCACATTTGTAACCTCTTTAGGAGGGAGTAAGGAGGTTACCTCAGGTTCAGGGGGTTGTGGAGCAAATTCTGGTAGAGGTCTAGAAGTACCTTCGGAATCACTAGCATATGAGTGCACATCCAAATCGGAGTCACTCAATTGGTCCATTGCCGAGATAGCATCCTCCAAGTCCTTTGTTTTTGCCTTGGCTTTTAACCTTGAAGAGAACTTCGTAGGAGGCTGGACCTCCTTCTTTTTAACCGTAGACTTTGGCATTTTGGTAAAAGGAACTTCAATTCATGGAAGGGGTAGCTAAAAATAGCAACCCCTCCTTATCCGAGAGTCTTTGAGTTTGTTTATTGATTTGAGCTAGGAAATCCGTACCAATGGCGTCTTTTGTGAACAGTAGGGTGTTGTACGGCCTTCCTTGATGATGAAACAAATTTGATAAGGTTGATCTCCTCTCCAAGACGAACTCCAATCCAAGCTCAAAATCGAAATCGGCCTAGTGGATGATGAAGAAAAGTGCGTTGACCTTTTTCGTGAATAGTGAATGTGCGAACGAATTTGGGGAAGAAGGAGCGGGGATATCCCAAATATTACTCAACCAAGATATGGAGGAAGTAATATGGAGGATATACGAGCTCCAGGGAGTTGTTTGATGGTGGTTTGCGGTGGTGTTTGGCGGTGTTTGGTTGTTTCTGGCGTGAGTGAGCCGCAATATGACCGTTAGGCCAAAAACGGGAGAGTGAGCTCTCAACCCTCACTAGAACGGAACTTTTTAGGCGCTGGTTTCAAAATGGCGCTGGTTTCAATTTTTTTTTTTTGGATAAAGGGTAATTATATATATCATCCAAAAGAGTTTCTGTACAAGTAAAGCAAAAAAGTGGGGGACAAAAATGGGGCTATCCCAACATGGGATATACCATAGACCTGTGGGCTATACAATCAGTCCCAAATCACACAAAAAAGGCATGTAGCAGCACCCTATAAAATTTCAAAACGTAATAAGCTCATGAGGATAAATACTATAGAGGATCTTATACACCATGTATTGGATCCTGGCAAAAACTTCTTCCTCTTGGGTCTTCTTATCATCAAATCTGGTGGCATTCCGAACTCTCCATAACCAGTATATAGTATAGATGAATGCAATTCTGACTGCCTTGGCCTTGATCCCCGCACATGCATGCTCCTTCCTAATCCACTTAACTGAGCTTTCCAGAGTAGACATTTGTCTAGGTATTCCAATCCATGCTCTTACTTTGCTCCAAACTGTGCCTGTAAATTGACAACCAAAGAAAAGGTGTGGCACCGTCTCCGGTTCACCCTTGCAAAATGGACAAATGTTAATCACATCAAGCCTACTAAGATTATCATACGTTGCAAGGCGGTTGCGGAAGGCAAGCCATGCAATGAATGAGAACTTAGGAGGTATGTAAGCTTTCCAAATAAAGGGCATCCACACCTGTTTAGTGCCCTTAACTCTAATCAAGTCATACACATTTGAAGAGCACAGTTTCCCATTTGTAACCATCTTAGAGAGGGCTGCTATTGTGGTCTCAATGGAGTCATATTTTGAGACAAGGATGTCTCGGATCAGCCCTAGCTTCTTAGTAAGCTGGGAGTCCCTAGTGTGTGGGGAAAATTCCCACACACATCTACCTTTAAGATAGACTCCATGCACCCATTTCACCCAAAGTGTGTCTCGTTTAAGGTGAATATCCCAAAGGGTCTTAGAGATTAAAGCATTATTCTAAGTTTTAGTATGTCTTATACCCAAGCCCCCCTCCTCCTTTGGGAGACACATATCTGCCCAAGCAACTCTGGCAAATTTGCATCCCCAAAAGAAAATACGACAAATTGAGACCACTCTATCAAGGATGGCTTGGGGTATAGGAAACACCTGTAACCAAAAAGAATGTACTCCCTGAATAACAGATTTAATCAATTCAGTTCTACCAGCATATGACAAAGTCTTGGTGTTCCATGAGCTGAGATAATCAGAGATCTTTTCCAAAAGGGGGGCATATTCAGCTATAGCTAGTTTAAGGGGGGAGAGGGGAATGCCGAGGTACTTGACAGGGAAGGCTCCAACTTTGAAGTCCACCAAGTCAAGTATGGCCGTAAGGTCATGGTCTCTAACACCTCCCAAGAAAATATTAGATTTGTCAAAGTTAACTCTTAACCCTGATACCTCCCCAAACTCATTCAATGCATCAATCAAAACTTTAACAGAATATGTATCACCTCTACAAAACAACATAAGGTCATCAGCATAGGCAAGATGTGAAATCTTTAAGCTACCACACTTGGGATGAAAGTTAAAATCAGATGTAGTTCTCAAGTTTAACAACCTTGACAAATATTCCAAACATAAAACAAATAGGAGTGGGGACATAGGATCACCTTGTCTTAATCCCCTCTTCCCTCTAAAAAAACCATGTAATGTTCCATTGATGGAGATAGAAAAGGAAGCGGTAGAGACACATTCCATAATCCATTTAAGAAATTGTAAAGGAAAACCAATGTTAAGGAGTACACTGTAAAGAAAGTCCCAAGAAATGGTGTCATAGGCTTTCCTGAGGTCCACCTTAATCATACACCTGGGGGAGCAATGTTTCCTAGTGTACCCCTTTACCAATTCCTGTGCAAGGAAAATGTTATCCATCATAAGCCTCCCATCTACAAAAGCCCCCTGGGCATGGTCAATTAGCCCCGGTAAACATGGAATCATTCTATTAGCAATGACTTTAGTAATGACCTTATAAAGAACATTTGTACATGCAATTGGTCTAAAATCAGCAGCTGTGGGGGAGTGTGAGGTTTTAGGGATTAAAGCAATAATCGTGTGATTGATTTGCTTTAATAACCTGCCAGACTCAAAGAAGCCCCTCACGGCCTCAACCACATCTTCCCCAACAATTGACCAATTTTCTTTAAAAAAGGCAGAGGTAAAACCATCTGGCCCCGGGGCCTTGTCATCCCCAATATCAAACATAGCATTTTTAATCTCAATGTCTAAAACGGGGGAAATCAGCCCTAAAGCTTGGTCCGTACCTAGACATGTCCCGGATGTAATTATCCTAGGCTCAATTGGAGGACAACTTACCGGGGTTCCAAACAAATTGACATAAAAATTCTCAAATTCCTTAGCAACTTGATCCATAGAGGTAGTTAGTTCCCCATTGGCTAGTTTTAAAGCCGTAATGGAGTTCTTGGCAGCCCTCTTCTTCACAATAGAGTGGAAGTATTTGGTACATCTATCCCCTTGGATCAAATGAATAGCCTTCGCTTTTTGCCTATAAAAAGCATCCTCGGCCATTTTAAGAAAAAGCACTCTCTTCTTAGCTACTTCGACATCATTCTTTAAGGTATCATCCAAAGGGGAAAGTAAGAGAAGACTATGTAATCTCTTAAATTCTTTCTTTGAGTCCTTTACCTTAGAAGAAATATTAGCAAAAGCATTCTTGTTAAGTTCCTTGAGTGGTTTCTTAAGAGCTTGGAGTTTCTTAACTAACCGAAATTGGGCATTGCCCATTACATATATAAACCAATTCTCATGAAGTATAGAGGGAAAAGACTCATGTTTAAGCCACATGTTGAAAAATTTGAAGGGTTTTGACCCCAAGGGGGGGTTATGGCCGAAAGTAACCAATGGTGCAACATGGTCACATTCCACCTCCATATCATGAAAATGTGTTTTGCAAGTGATACCATTAGTATTCCAAAAAGAATTCATTAAAACTCTATCCAACTTAGCCCAAAGTGAACCCCTATTCCAAGTGAAAAATTCACCGGTGGAAGGAGTGTCAATAAGGTTTGCATTAAGCTTGAAGTCAACTAAGTCTTGTAAGTAATAAGCCGAGGGTGGTGTGGGGCCAATCCTTTCACTAGGGGAAGAAACACAATTGAAATCCCCCATAACTAGCCAAGGACTACTTATGGTAGATCCCAAATTGGTAACGTGATCCCAAAGGGTTCTCCTCACCCCCACCGAGTACAAGGCATAAACAAAAGTAACCATAAAATTCAATTGTGTAGTCTTACACACACATTTGCAATGAATATGTTGTTTGTCAATTTCAAGCACATCTATGTCAACATAGTTCGTATTCCACATAAGGGCCATGCGGCCACCATCTATAGTATCAAAATTGGTAATAGAAGACCATAGTGGCCATCTATTTTCCTTAAGTTTTTCAAAATTAGAAGTAGACATTTTAGTTTCAAGCAAACAACACATATGTACATTATGAGCACGAATAAAATTAAAGATAAGAGATTGTTTTGAGACCTTATTAAGGCCTCTTATGTTCCATGCCGTAATGATCATTAAACAATTGAGTTGGTTCCCCCATCATCCTTGATCCTCTTTTTCCTTCCTTGCCATGGCCTTTTCTTCCATGTGTTGCCTTGAAGGCCATTTTCGCTAAAATACCTACCAAGAAAAAGATGATGAATATTACGCATAAAGAAAGCATCAAAAGCATACCCGTCCTCTATTTGGATCACCCCAGGCAGCCCCTCTAGGCAAGCTTTAGTGAATGTAATCCCCGGTGCATCCAAGTCATCGGTGATTGAGAGGCAATTATCAAGTCTCACAAGCTTTTCCCCCGGCTTCATGGTTAGTTCTAGCTCATTCATGTGGGCCATGTGAAGATTGGGAGGCTTCCCTTCAATGAAATCTACTTGAATGACCACATCATCATGGTAGCTATCTCGGATATCATTGATAATTCTTACTTCCAAATCAACATCCTCCTTCTCTTCCTTTGATGTCCCTTGCTCCTCTTCTTTGTTAGCCATGATTTTGTCAAGCTCATCCACTAGTTCTTCTTCTTTTTGTTCTTCCCTTTCAATGTTAGGTGTGGCCAAGATCAAGGCAAGGGGGTTTTCTTCTAAGATTGTGGCTTCCTCTTCAATGATCTCCCCCTCTTCTCTTTCCAAACTTTCTGCCACGGGCTGGTCATGGCTGCTCTTGGTGGGCTCGGCCTTTGGATGCTCCTCATGATAGCATCTATTCTTAGCTTTGATAGTATAGATTTGCCTTCTTTGTTCTTCTCTTTGAAATGTAGTGTTTTTCCTTGGTTCTTGGGGGGGTACTTCTTCTCCTCTTTCTTTCCTTTCCAAGTCATGGAGTGTTTTACATGTGAAGGGGTGATGGCCGAACATCTTGCAATGAAAACAATAGTTTGGAAAGGTCTCATACACTACGCCTTGGCTATAGATCTCCCCGGATGGAAGTTTGACATCAAATTGGAGTGGAGGGGGCTTGGCCGCATCTACTTCAATTAGAACACGAGCATATGAAGATCTAGCTTTCTCTTGTGTCACCCTATCCGTAGCCAATGGTTTACCCACTCTAGAAGCCACGGCACTTAGGATATCCTCTCTCCAAGCCCTCATGGGCAGCCCATGAAATTTGACCCATATAGGCACTTTGAGGAATTCATCACTATGTGTTGAGAAGTTATCATCAAGGACTTTCAAGTAGCACATTTTCCCATAGATGGAATGAGGTCCATCTAGAAGGACTTGATCCCTATCCGCCTCCCTTTGGAACTTGAAGATAATCCATCCTTTGCTATGTGGTCTAGCTTTGCAAGGAACCCCCCATTTTTGGATCATAGCGTTGACTGCCCTAGGTCCGGGAAACACCCCTACAAAGTAGCCAACCAAACAGTACCCCCATAGCTCCACCATGGAGGGAAGTGTGTAGTTAGAAAGGTTAACCATATCTCCGGTAGGTGGGATGTAAGTAAGTTTCATTCCTTGGGATGGTTCCCTATTATTAGTAAATAAGGAGGACCATGGTTTAGGGGCATCTTGGACAGTTTGTTTGGTGCCTTGAGAGGTAGAAGCATCTCCATTAGTACTCCATTTCTTGGTCCTATTTATGGCCTTAAGATAGACATCATCTTCACATGGTTCCTTTTCAACCTCAACGTTTTTTTCTTTTTCAATTGCCCTATCTTGCTCCAAATCCGAGGATGTGGTCTCATTAATGGGTGTAGGAGTAACCACATTAATGGGGCTAACAACCCCCAAAGGTTGGTCATCAAAACCCCCCTCCAAAACAGCCTCCAAAACAGCCTCCACACTAGCATTTGTAGTCTTCACTATCTCGGCCAAACAGCCTTCATTTTGCACAATTTCTTCATTAATGGATTGGTGAGGGACCTCTTTAATGTTTCCAACAGCCAAAATACCTATTTCATTCTGTAAGACAGACCCCCCACCAACTTTTTCCAACGCTAATACATCATCATTTTCGCACACAATATTGGTGTCCAAAGAAGTTACCTTTATGTTGTTGTTGTTTGTGTTGTCATTTGCCACATCTTGGGTAGGTGGTTTCTTAGTGTTGCTGGCCCCCTTGTTTTTGGTATTTTCTGGCTTCAACTCACTGGTAACCTCCTCATCTCCTTTGGTAGAGGATATGTTCTTCTCCATTTCATCCAACATCTTAGCTTCCATGTGTTGAGCTTGGAGTTTCTTGACTGACTTCAATTTGTTTTTCCCAGTCATAGGAGCGATGGGAGACACTGCCTTGGCAAGCTTCCGAGTGTTGACCATAGCTAGGAGGTGTGTCCCAAGCTATCCAAGGTCAAGGTGAGCATCCAAGGACGTTGTAAGCACAAAACGCCTCCAATAGTCCTTCAAAGACCAAGTTTGTTTTCTTCTTTTCTTCTTTGAGCTTGTTGTCCGTACTAATGGAGTAAATGTCCGTACAAACGGTCACAAAGTTGATTGTACGGATAGGGGGGATGAAGCTAAGGTTAGAGTATGTGGTGCGCCAAGGAGAGGCGATTCTCACCCCATATCCAGAATCATCTTAGCTCAAAAGGAGGCTTTGGGATCTAAGAAAGAGTTTTTCGTGTATGAATAGTGTTTGTGCGAAAAATGTTGCTCCAGCCCTCCAAAGAATTCAGGTTTTGAGCTAAAAAATTAAAGATAATACACCCCTAAGGGAAGGAAGATGTATTACAGTTAATGTTCGAGCTCAAACACCCAAAAATCCAAGGAAGAAAACAAGAACGAACAAAAAACGCAATGGGGAAGAAGAAGTGTACGGATTTCGTAGAGAGAAGCTGGAGCTAACGGAAAAAATTAAATGGCGCTGGTTTCAAAATATCAAGGGATGATTGCCTAATTACTAAAATACACTCTATTTTCACTGAAAACGCTAAATCATAGAGATAAGGCTAAGTATTTGTGACACTCATATCTTGTTGTGTGTTTATCCGGTTGGAGCGTATTATATCTCGTTGGAAAGATAGATCGGAGCTCTAAATCTATTGTTCCAACTTCATTTACAATGCATTAATTAAAAGTTACAGATTAACCATATATTCACAAATGTTTCTGATTTCACTCCGAACTTGTGTCGAATTTGATGCGATCATATCTTGCTCTATTTTGTGCCGTTGAAAGCGTTTAATATCTCGTTGGAAAGATCTTACCGAGTTCTAAAACTTGTCTTCAGGCGCTGGTTTCAAAATATCAAGGGATGATTGCCTGATTACTAAAATACACTGTATTTACGCTAAAAGTGCTCTATTTTCGCTGGAAACGCTAAATCATAGAGATTAGGCTAAGTATTTGTGACACTCATATCTTTCTGTGGGTTTATCCGTTTGGAGCGTATTATATCTCGTTGGAAAGATAGATCGGAGCTCTAAAGCTAATTTCCAACTTCATTTACAATGGATTAATTAAGAGTTACAGATTAACCATATACTCACAAATGTTTCTGATTTCACTCCGAACTCGTGTAGAATTTGATGCGATCATATCTTGCTCTATTTTGTGCCGTTGAAAGCGTTTAATATCTCGTTGGAGAGATCTTACCGAGTTCTAAAACTTGTCTTCAGGCGCTGGTTTCAAAATAACAAGGGATGATTGCGTAGTTAGTAAAATACACTGTATTTACGCTAAAAGTACTCTATTTTCGCAGAAAACGCTAAATCATAGAGATAAGGCTAATTTTTTTTGACAAACATATCTTGCTGTGTGTTTATCCGTATGGAGCGTATTATTACTCGTTGGAAAGATAGATCGGAGCTCTAAAGCTATTGTTCCAACTTCATTGACAATGGATTAATTAAAAGTTACAGATTAACCATATATTCACAAATGTTTCTGATTTCACTCCGAACTCGTGAAGATTTTGATGCGATCATATCTTGCTCTATCTTGTGCCGTTGAAAGCGTTTAATATCTCGTTGGAAAGATAATACCATGTTCCTAAAACTTGTATTCAGGCGATGGTTTCAAAATATCAAGGGGTGATTGACTAATTACTAAAATACACTGTACTTACGCTAAAAGTGCTCTATTTTCTCTGAAAACGCTAAATCATAGAGATAAGGCTAAGTATTTGTAACACTCATATCTTGCTGAATGTTTATCCGTTTGGAGCGTATTATATCTCGTTTGAAAGATAGATCGGAGCTCTAAAGCTATTGTTCCAACTTCATTTACAATGCATTAATTAAAAGTTATAGATTAACCATATATTCACAAATGTTTCTGATTTCACTCCGAACTCGTGTAGATTTGATGCGATCATATCTTGCTCTATTTTGTGACGTTGAAAGCGTTTAATATCTCGTTGGAAAGATCTTACCATGTTCTAAAACTTGTCTACAGGCGCTGGTTTCAAAATATCAAGGGATGATTTCCTAATTACTAAAATACACTGTATTTACGCTAAAAGTGCTCTATTTTTGCTGAAAACGCTAAATCTCAGAGTTAAAGCTAAGTATTTGTGACACTCATATCTTGCTGTGTGTTTATCCGTTTGGAGCGTATTATATCTCGTTGGAAAGATAGATCGGAGATCTAAAGCTATTGTTCCTACTTCATTTATAATTCATTAATTAAAAGTTACAGATTAACCATATATTCAGAAATGTTTCTGATTTCACTCCAAACTCGTGTAGAATTTGATGCGATCATATCTTGCTATATTTTGTGCCATTGAGAGCGTTTAATATCTCGTTGGAAAGCTTTTACCGAGTTCTAAAACTTGTCTTCAGGCGCGGGTTTCAAAGTATCAAGGGATGATTTCCTAATTACTAAAATACACTGTATTTACCCTACAAGTACTCTTTTTTCTCTGAAAACGCTAAATCATAGAGATAAGCCTAAGTAATTGTGACACTCATATCTTGCTGTGTGTTTATCCGTTTGGAGCGTATTATATCTCGTTGAAAAGATATATCGGAGCTCTAAAGCTATTTTCCAACTTCATTTACAATGGATTAGTTAAAAGTTACAGATTAACCATATATTCACAAATGCTTCTGATTTCACTCCGAACTCATGTAGAAGTTGATGCGATCATATCTTGCTCTATTTTGTGCTGTTGAAAGCGTTTAATATCTCGTTGGAGAGATCTTACCGAGTTCTAAAACTTGTCTTCAGGCGCTGGTTTCGAAATATCAAGGGATGATTGCCTAATTACTAAAATACACTGTATTTATGCTAAAAGTGCTCTATTTCGTTGAAATTGCTAAATAATAGAGATAAGGCTAAGTATTTGTGACACTCATATCTTGATGTGTGTTTATCCGTTTGGAGCGTATTATATCTCATTGGAAAGATGGATCGGAGCTCTAAGGATGTTTTTACTTGGACCGTAATTTGTTGGTCTGGTCTGGTCTGGTTTGTTTTGGTGTGGTTTGTTTTGGTCTAGTCTGGTCTTGTCTGGTCTGAAATTTTATTTTTTATATTTTTTGCGTAAATATTTTATTTTTGATATATATATTATAATCCATAACTAATTATATTTTATTCATTTATAATTAAAAATAATAATATTCCTTCCAGCATGCTAAAATTTTGCCTATTCGTTATAAAATTAATACTAATACTAATAATAATAATAATAATAATAATAATAATAATAATAATAATAATAATAATAATTAGGGGCGTGCACTATTCAGTTTAAACCGGAAAACCGGACCGAGCCGGTACCGGATTAAACCGGAATGATATCCGGTCCGGTTTTCGGTTTTGAACCGGATGAATCGGATGAACCGGTTCAATTCCGGGTAAAAACCGGAATACATCTGGTCCGGTTTTCGGTTTGCATATCATTGAAAATCCGTTTACGGTTTCGGTCTGGTTCGGTACGGTCCGGTCCGGTTTTGAACCGGTGCACACCCCTAATAATAGTAATAATAATAATAATCATAATAATAATAATAATAATCATAATAACAATATTATTATTAATAATTATAATAATAATAATAATAATAATAATAAAAATAATAATAATAATAATAATAATAATAATAATAATAATAATACTAATAATAATAATAATACTAATAATAATAGTAATAATAATAGTAATAATATTAATAATAATACTAATAGTAATAGTAATAATAGTAGTAATAATAGTAATAATAATAGTAATAATAATAGTAATAATAATAGTAATACTAATAGTAATAATAATAATAATAATAATAATAATAATAATAAAAAAAATAATAATAATAATAATAATACTAATAATAATAATAATACAAATAATAATAGTAATAATAATAGTAATAATATTAATAATAATACTAATAATAATAGTAATAATAGTAGTAATAATAGTAATAATAATAGTAATACTAATAGTAATAATAATAATAATAATAATAATAATAATAATAATAATAATAATAATAATAATAATAATACTAATAATAATAATAATAATAATACTAATAATAATAGTAATAATAATAGTAATAATATTAATAATAATACTAATAATAATAGTAATAATAGTAGTAATAATAGTAATAATAATAGTAATAATAATAGTAATACTAATAGTAATAATAATAATAATAATAATAATAATAATAATAATAATAATAATAATAATAATAATAATAATAATAATAATAATAATAATAATAATAATAATAATAATCATCATCATCATAATGATAATAATGATAATAATGATAATAATGATAATAATAATAATAATAATCATAATCATCATCATAATCATGATAATAATAATAATTATCATCATCATAATAATGATAATAATGATAATAATGATAATAATAATAATAACAACAATAATAATAATAATAATAATATTAATAATATTAATACTACTACTACTAATATCTTTCTGTGGGTTTATCCGTTTGGAGCGTATTATATCTCGTTGGAAAGATAGATCGGAGCTCTAAATCTATTTTCCAACTTCATTTACAATGGATTAATTAAAAGTTACAGATTAACCATATACTCACAAATGTTTCTGATTTCACTCCGAACTCGTGTAGAATTTGATGCGATCATATCTTGCTCTATTTTGTGTCGTTGAAAGCGTTTAATATCTCGTTGGAGAGATCTTACCGAGTTCTAAAACTTGTCTTCAGGCGCTGGTTTCAAAATAACAAGGGATGATTGCGTAGTTACTAAAATACACTGTATTTACGCTAAAAGTGCTCTATTTTCGCAGAAAACGCTAAATCATAGAGATAAGGCTAATTTTTTGTGACACTCATATCTTGCTGTGTGTTTATCCGTTTGGAGCGTATTATATCTCGTTGGAAAGATAGATCGGAGCTCTAAAGCTATTGTTCCAACTTCATTTACAATGCATTAGTTAAAAGTTACAAATTAACCATATATTCACAAATGTTTCTGATTTCACTCCGAACTCGTGTAGAATTTGATGCGATCATATCTTTCTCTATTTTGTGCCATTGAAAGCGTTTAATATCTCGTTGGAAAGCTCTTACCGAGTTCTTAAACTTGTCTTCCGGCTCTGGTTTCAAAATATCAAGGGATGATTGCCTAATTACTAAAATACACTGTACTTACGCTAAAAGTGCTCTATTTTCTCTGAAAACGCTAAATCATAGAGATAAGGCTAAGTATTTGTAACACTCAAATCTTGCTGAGTGTTTATCCGTTTGGAGCGTATTATATCTCGTTGGAAAGATAGATCGGAGCTCTAAAGCTATTGTTCCAACTTCATTTACAATGCATTAATTAAAAGTTACAGATTAACCATATATTCACAAATGTTTCTGATTTCACTCCAAACTCGTGTAGAATTTGATGTGATCATATCTTGCTTGAAGTTGGAGCAATAGCTTTAGAGCTCTAATCTATCTTTCCAACGAGATATAATACGCTCCAAGCGGATAAACACACAGCAAGATATGAGTGTCACAAATACTTAGCCTTATCTCTATGATTTAGCGTTTTCAGCGAAAATAGAGCACTTTTAGCGTAAATACAGTGTATTTTAGTAATTAGGCAATCCTCCCTTGATATTTTGAAACCAGCGCCTGAAGACAAGTTTTAGAACTCGGTAAGATCATTCCAACGAGATATTAAACGTTTTCAACGGCACAAATTAGAGCAAGATATGATCGCATTAAATTCTACACGAGTTCGGAGTGAAATCAGAAACATTTGTGAATATATCGTTAATCTGTAACTTTTAATTAATGCATTGTTAATGAAGTTGGAACAACAGCTTTAGAGCTCCAAACTATCTTTCCAACGAGATATAATACGCTCCAAACGGATAAACACACAACAAGATATGAGTGTTTATATTCTACACGAGATCATTCCACGTGTAGTATTCACAAATGTTTATAAACACACAGAATTTGGCTATATATTAACCAAGTTCTATTTTCGCTGGCTATATATGGTTAATATTCACAAATATTCACAAGCGTTTAATATCGCGTTATATATGGTTAATATTCACAAGCGTTTAATATCTCGTTTAATATAGATAGGAGCTCTAAAACTATTGTTCCAACTTCATTTACAACGCATTAGTTAAAAGTTACATATTAACCATATATTCACAAATGTTTCTGAATTCACTCCGAACTCGTGTAGAATTTGATGCGATCATATCTTGCTCTTTGTGGTGCCGTTGAAAGCGTTTAATATCTCGTTTGAAAGATCATACCGAGTTCTAAAACTTGTCTGCAGGAGCTGGTTTCAAACAATCAAGGGATTATTGCCTAATTACTAAAATACACTGTATTTACGCTAAAAGTGCTATATTCTTGCTGTGTGTTTATCCTTTTGGAGCGTATTATATCTCGTTGGAAAGATAGATCGGAGCTCTAAAGCTATTGTTCCAACTTCATTTACAATGCATTAATTTAAAGTTACAGATTAACCATATATTCACAAATGTTTCTGATTTCACTCCGAACTCGTGTAGAACTTGATGCGATCATATCTTGCTCTATTTAATGCCGTTGAAAGCGTTTAATATCTCGTTGGAAAGATCATACCGAGTTGTAAAACGTGTCTTCAGGCGCTGGTTTCAAGATATCAAAGGATGATTTCCTAATTACTATAATACACTGTATTTACGCAAAACGTGCTCTATTTTCGCTGAAAACGCTAAATCATAGAGATAAGTCTAAGTATTTGTGACACTCATATCTTGCTGTGTGTTTATACGTTTGGAGCGTATTATATCTCGTTGGAAAGATAGATCGGAGCTCTAAATCTATTTTTCCATCTTCATTTACAATGCATTATTTAAAAGTTACAGATTAACCATATGTTCACAAATGTTTCTGATTTCACTCCGAACTCGTGTAGAATTTGATGCGATCATATCTTGCTCTATTTTGTGTCGTTGAAAACGTTTAATATCTCGTTGGAAAGATCTTACCGAGTTCTAAAACTTGTCTTCAGGCGCTGGTTTCAATTTTTTTTTTGGATGAAATGTAAGTATATATATATGTAACCATCCAAAAGAGTTTAACTGTACAACAAAAAGGGTGAGCAAAATTGCAGGTTATCCAAAGATTGGATAACCTATCACCTCCAAAAATAGATCATATGCTATCTATGAGATCTAATCAACCTATCCTACCTCATCCAACCAACGGAAGTGAGGAGGAAAAACAGTTTGTCAAAGTTTATCAAAACACCACCATATCATGTGGGTATATATTGTACAATAATTTGTATACAATATACTGAATCCTTGCAAAAACATCTTCTTCTTTCGGTTTGAGGCCATCAAATCTGGCAGCATTTCGTATCATCCAAATCCAATATATAGAGTAGCAGAATGCAATCCTCACAGCTTTGGCCTTGACTCCAGCTCCTTTTTGCTCCTTCTTTATCCATTTCACCGAGCTAGCCAAGGTTCCCATTTGTCTTGGCATTTGCATCCATGCTTTGACCATATTCCAAACTTTACCTGAAAAAGGGCATTCAAAGTATAGGTGTGGAACCGTTTCCGGTCCACCCTTGCCTAATATACATACATTCACTACATCTAACCGATGGAGGTTATCATATGTAGCCAATCTGTTCCGGAATGCCAACCACGTAGTAAAAGAAAATTTTGGAGGAATGTAATTCTTCCAAATAAATGACATCCATGTACGTTGGGGGGCTTTGTTCCTAAGTAAATCATATACCTTTATGGATGATAGTTTCCCCCCACATTGGAAACTTTGAAGGCATCGGATTGCATTTGGGACATTATCAAAATGGGACAAGATCTCATCCCGAACCAACACAAGTTTTTTCATTAATTGTGAGTCCCTATAGTGTGGGGAAAAATCCCACACACTACGGCCATTAAGGTAAACACCATGCACCCATTTGACCCACAAAGTGTCTTTTTTTGTATGAATATCCCAAAAGGTTTTTGCAAGTAAAGCCGAGTTCCATACCTTTGTGTCATGTATGCCAAGTCCACCTTCTTCTTTTGGCAAGCAAATGTCCGCCCATGCTACTCTTGCAAATTTGCATCCCCAAAGAAAGATACGGCATATAGAAGTAATTCTATAAAGTATAGATTTGGGTATAGGAAACACTTGGAGCCAAAATGAATGTACTCCTTGGATAACTGATTTGATGAGTTCAACTCTCCTAGCATAAGAGAGAGTTTTTAGATTCCAGGCCGTGATGAAATTAGTGATGGACTCCAGAAGAGGAGCATATTGGGTCAAGGATATCTTAAGGGGAGCCAGGGGCACACCAAGATACTTGACCGGGAATGTACCTTCTTGAAAATCAACTAGCTCCAAAATGTTATTTAGCTCATAATCAGCCAGTCCACCAATGAAAATGTTAGATTTATCATGGTTAACATGTAATCAAGACACATTACTAAATTCTTCAAGAGTATCAATGAGTACTTTAATGGAGGGGGCATCACCCCTAGAAAATAGCATAAGGTCATCATCATAAGCCACATGTGATATTTTCAGTTTTCCACACTTGGGATGGAACTTAAATTGTGGATTCATAGTTCTAATGTTCATTAACCTAGAAAGGTATTCTAAACAGAGTACAAACAGTAGGGGGGACATGGGGTCCCCTTGCCTTAATCCTCTTTTCCCCTCAAAGTGTCCATGAAGGACCCCATTGATAGAGATAGAGTATGAAGGTGTCGTCACACACTCCATGATCCAATGAATAAATCTGTTTGGGAACCCCATGTGTACCAATACTTTGGCTAAGAAATCCCATGATATAGTATCATATGCCTTTCTTAAGTCCACCTTAAGCATACATCTAGGGGATATATGTTTTCGGCCATATCCTCTAATCAGTTCTTGGGCTACAAAGATATTATCAATCATTAGCCTACCATCCACAAAGGCACCCTGAGCAGGATCAATAAGATTAGGTAGGCATGGGATCAATCTGTTAGAGATGATCTTTGTAATAGTCTTGTAAACAACATTACTACAAGCAATTGGTCTATAATCAGCCGGAGTAGGTGAGTGAGTGGTCTTAGGAATTAAGGCAATAACCGTGTGGTTAAGCTGCCTTAAAATCCTACCAGAGCCAAAAAACCCTTTAACAGCCTTAGTAACATCCTCCCCAACAGTTTCCCAATTCTTTTTAAAGAAAGCTGAGGTATAACCATCTGGTCCGGGAGCTTTATCATCTCCAATATCAAAAATAGCATTTTTAATCTCCAATTCTGAGATAGGGGCAATTAGGCCATCTGTTAGATTTGAGGGGAGGCAATTCCCCGAGGTGATGACACTAGGGTCCAGCTGTGTGTTAGGGTAGTGTGTGCCGAAGAGGTTAGTGAAAAATTTCACAAATTCATGTGCAACTTGGTCAATAGAAGTAGTGGAATCTCCATTAGGCAACGTGAGTGACGTGATGGAGTTTCTAGCAGTATTTTTCTTCACAATTGAGTGAAAATATTTAGTACATTTTTCACCCTGAATGAGATGATTTGCCTTTGCTTTTTGTCTATAAAAGTCCTCTTCCGCACCCTTAAGGTATTAGACTTTGTTTTTAGCCATTTTGAGCTCATTTTTTATTGTGTCATCTAAAGGCGAGTGTAGATATAAGCTATGCAGCCTATTGTACTCCTTCTTAGCCTCCTTCACTCTCTCGGATATGTGTCCAAAGGCTTTTTTATTGAGCTCTTTAAGTGGGCCCTTTAGGCTCTTAAGTTTCCTAGCCAAGATGAATTGAGAGCTTCCAAAAAACTCTCTATTCCAACAACTAGTGAGAATGGTCTTAAAAGATTCATGTTTGAGCCACATATTGTAAAATTTGAACGGTTTAGATCCACCTAGATTAACCCGGCCAATTTTTACCACAACAGCTACATGGTCAAACTCAGCCTCCATGTGAGGGAAATGAGTTGTACAATTGACCCCAAGAGTTACCCAAAGTTGATTCATAAGTACCCTATCAAGTTTTGCCCAAAGTGAGCCTCTATTCCAAGTTAGGAATTCACCCGTGGAGGGGGTATCAACAAGATTGTTTTGTAGTTTGAAATCATTGAGGTCTTGTGTAAGATAGGTCGAGGGTGGGGTAGGACCCACCCTCTCACTCGGGCTACCCACACAATTAAAATCTCCCATCACAAGCCAAGGGCAATTGATGGAGGGTTCTAAAGATGTGAGGTGGTCCCAAAGTTCCTTTCTTTCCAAAACCGTGTAAAGAGCATAGATAAATGTAACAAAGAACTCAAATTGTGTAGTCATGCACTTAATCTTACAATGCACATGTTGTTTATCAATTTCTAAGACATTAACATGCACAAGAGATGGGTTCCATAAAATAGCAATCCGCCCACCATCAATCTTATCAAAGTTAGTAATAGATGACCAAGAAGGCCACCTATTTGTTCTAAACTTTTCAAAGTTAATGATGTTCATTTTTGTTTCAAGTAGGCAGCACATATGTACATTATTATCACGTATAAATTGAGAGATAGTGTTTTGTTTTGAGACCTTACCAAGGCCTCGTATATTCCATGTGGATAAAAACATAAAATAACTTTAAGCTTTGGACCTCCTCTTGCCCCGAAAGGCCTCTTTCTCCATCCCTTTTGCTCTCGGCTTGTACCTAGTTAGAAATAGGAAGTCATAGACATATTCAATAAAGAAAGAATTAAACTCATACCCTTCTTCCGTGGCAATAACTCCAGGCAGCTCTTTGAGACATTTGGTGGTGAAATTCAGTCCTTTGGTATGAGAGTCTTGGGTAACACTCAAATAGTTGTCAAGTCTAGTCATGCCTTCCTTGACTTGGTCATAATGCATTAGATGTAGGCACGGTTTCTCCTCCTTATCAAGAGTAACATTGGTAATTACATCATCAAGATATGCATCTCTTATGTCATACACAACACGGCTTTTTGTGAGGTCCATCTTTCTTGGGTCTTTAACTTTGCAAGCATTTCCCCTTAGGCAGCCCTCCTCATAATAGCCATTCAAGTAATGCCGATACACCCCTCTCATAAATTCTGGGCCATAAGTATATCCCTTCTTTGCTTGTGTGATCCCGGGAAGGTTTTCCAAACATTCCTTAGTAAATAGTAGCCTGGGGGCATCTTCTTTGACCACTTTAAGAGTATGATCCAATTTGATAATTGTTGCATTTTTGTCAACCTTATCAACATGTTGCACTTTAAGGGTGGGGGCAGAGTATTCCTCGGTTTGCATATGAATAATAACCTCATCTTGGAATGTGTCAAGTGGGTGTCTAAGGACCCGGGTTGAATCATCCTCTTCCTCTTGGAATTGGGAGGTAGAAGCCTCCCCCCTCCTTGGTTTCCTTATGTTTGCCTTGAAATACCGAAACCTCTTAAAGAAAAGATGGTCTTTCTTTGATGTAATGTCTTCCTCTACTTGCTTTGTCTTTCCATTTGAGGATGTATGGGGAGCATTAGGGTCCTCGGCTTCTTCATTTCTTTTCTTCTTTTCTCTTTCATCTCTCTCCATAGAAGCAATAACCTTGCAAGTAAAAGCATGGTGGCCAAAGCATTTACAATTAAAACAATAGTTAGGGAAAGTTTCATACCTCACCCTTTGGTTGTGGCCTCTACCATTCGGCATCCGGATGGGGATATGGAGTGGAGGAGGCTTTGATGCATCCACTTCGATTAGAACTCTTGCAAATGAGGATCTAGCTTTTTCAAGTGTAACTCTATCCGTGGTTAGAGGCACTCCCACACGAGATGCCACTTCACTAATTATGTCCTCCTCCCATAACCTCATAGGAAGTTGGGGGAAGAGTACCCAAATAGGGACCTTGAGGAACTCCTCATCATCCGTGGAGAACTCATCCGAGAGTATCTTGAGATGGACTGTTTTCCCAAGTAGGGAGTAGGGGCCCTCCATAAGTACCTTGGCTCTATCTTCTTCGTTTTGAAATTTGAAGATGACCCAACCTTTGTCATGTGATCTCAAACGACATGGGACACCCCAAAGCTTTACCATGTTTTGTAAATTGTTGAACCCGGTAAATCTTCCATCAAAGTAAGCAACCAAACAATGGCCCCAAATAGCGGTCATAGGTGAGAGGACACGGCTAGATAGATCAACAACATCTCCTTTTGGTTCAATATACTTAAGTTTCATGCCTTTGTTTGGTTCTCTATTGTCTTTGAACAAGGAGACAAAGTTTGGTTTGGTTCCGGGTTCACCCCATTTAGAAGATGCTAATGCCGCGGCATTAGGCTTGTCAAATGGGACTAGCTCACCTTGTTCTTGTGCATCATTTCCACCGGAGCTTTCAGTTGGTTCAACGGAAATACCTCATTGTTTTGGGTCGGTTTCATGCTCTATGGTAGCATGAGTTTCTTCATTCGCTATATGATCCATAACACTTGGGTCAACTTCGTATTCAATTGTATCCTCCACCATTCCATCTTTAGGATCAAGAGTGGTGGAGTGGGGTTCCAAAAAAAGGTCATCATCATTAGAAGAAGCAACAATAGGAAATGGAGTAGATGACTCCAAGACAAGCTCAACTTCATTAGAATTAATACCAATCGGAATCGGAGGAGGAGTTACCACATCTTTTCCCAAGTCACGGTTTTGGGGAGGAGGGGAGGTAGCGTTTTCCGAAGGGGAGTTAGCAACCTCACACAAAGTAACCTCCTCATTTTGCACCGCATTCTCTAGGACAATCGCATCCACACATTCAATTTGCTTGGATTGCGTTTTTGCTTTAATCCGAGAAGAGGCCTTTGTAGCACGTTGGGGAGTCTTCTTTTTCTTGGACCCCATCTTCGGTATTACGAAGGGGAAGCTAAATAAAAGCAACCCCCTCTAAAAGGAGCATGAAAAAATTGAGGTGCTTACCTTGTCCGTACCAATGGCGAGATGACCGTTGGGGAAGATGACGAATTACCAACTTGTCTTGATGATGAAACTTTTTATATTTGTCTAATCCCCTCAGCTAGGAGAAGCTAGAAGCACCTTCAAATCAGGATTTGAGCAAGTGAAACGAGCTGGAGAGGCGTTGACCTTATCTCGTGAATAGTGTTTTCACGAAGAACAAAAGCTCGTACCTTGCTGAAATCTTCAAAACCGAGCTCAAATCTTCGAGATAACACAGCCTAAAGACGGATAGGATGTAGTATGCCAAGAATCAAGCTCAGAACTGAAGAATCCGCAAAGAAGAAGGTAAGAAACGAGTGATTTCCGATTGAGAAGAGTCTAAACCGCGGATGGTTTAGAGAGAGACGCTCTCAACTCCTCAAACGGTCAGGCGCTGGTTTCAAAATTCAGGCGCTGGTTTCAAAAAATCAAGGGATGACTGCCTAATTACTAAAATACACTGTATTTACGCTAAAAGTGCTCATTTTTCGCTGAAAACACTAAATCATAGAGATTAGGCTAAGTATTTGTGACACTCATATCTTGTTGTGGGTTTATCCGTTTGGAGCGTATTAGATCTCGTTGGAAAGATAGATCGGAGCTCTAAAGCTATTTGTGAGAACTAAAGTCTCTTCTTTTAAGTTCCACCCAAAGTGTGGTAAACTCAATATCTCCCATGTTGCTTATGCTGATGATCTCATGCTCTTTTCTAGAGGGGATTACCCCTCTATTAAAGTCCTCACTGATGCTCTTGAGGAGTTTGGGACTGTCTCCGGTCTCAAGGTTAATTTTGAGAAGTCTAACATCTATCTTGGGGGTCTTGCTGATTATGACCTTGCCCATATCCTTGACTTAATTGATTTCAAAGAGGGGTCTTTCCCTGTTAGATATCTGGGCATTCCCTTAGCACCTCTTAAGATTGCGGTGGCACAATATGCTCCTCTTTTGGAGTCTATTACCAACTTCATTACTGCTTGGAACACCAAGTCCCTTTCCTATGCCGGGAGAGTTGAGCTTATTAAATCTGTGATACAAGGAGTTCAATGTTTTTGGCTCCAAGCTCTCCCTATCC
This sequence comes from Cuscuta europaea, assembly GCA_945859875.1. NCBI lineage: Eukaryota > Viridiplantae > Streptophyta > Magnoliopsida > Solanales > Convolvulaceae > Cuscuta > Cuscuta europaea. The sequence continues at coordinate 3,190,199 of CAMAPE010000018.1, read as the reverse complement.
CTAAGGCTGTTTTGGACAGAATCACTTCTATGTGCCGTATATTCCTTTGGGGGTGCAAATTTGCTATAGTGGCATGGGCTGATGTTTGCCTTCCTAAAGAGGAAGGTGGGCTAGGCATACATGACACCCATGTTTGGAACTCGGCCCTTTTAGCTAAGACCCTTTAGGATAACCTTTGGGTTAGATGGATTCATGGTGTTTATCTTAATGGTAGAGGTGTTTGGGAGTTTACACCTCACAAAAGAGACTCCCAACTGATTAAAAAGATTGCCCGGATTCGTGACCAAGTTTTGAGCCACTTTGATAACATTCATGATGCGGTTACTTTTCTTCAAGGTTGCCAAAACAATGGCAAGCTGTCCTCGGCTAAAGTCTATAATCTCCTTAGAATGAAGGGGGGTACTCATATGTGGATGTCTTTCATTTGGAAGAACTATATCCCCCCTAAGTTCTCCTTCACGGTTTGGTTGGCTTTCCGGAACCGGCTTGCCACTTTTGACAATCTTCATAGGTTGGATGTGGTTAATATTTGCCCTTTGTGTAAGGGTGGTCCGGAAACGGTACCGCACCTCTTTTTTGCTTGTTCTTTTGCAGGAAAGGTTTGGCATAAAGTGAAGACTTGGCTGGATTTTCCTTGGGATATGGGAACCTTACAAAGTGCCATGAAGTGGATAAAGAGGAAGAGGCAAGGAGCAGGTGTAAAGGCTAAAGCGGCTAGGATTGCTTTCTGCTACTCCATCTATTGGATTTGGAGAACTTGGAATGCTACTTGTTTTGACGACCTTGTTCCAAGAGAAGATGATGTTTTTGCCAAGATTCAGCATATGGTTTACAAGCTCATTTATAAGCTTTATCCTTATGAACTTGTCCATTTTTGATGTTGCTTTTTTGACCATCACGTTTTGGTGATTGGAACTTGTATGAGGCAGGTTTTGTTGGTTTTTGGGGCTTCACCCCACTGTTTTTGGGGTGCTGGCCGTGGCCTTTTGTTCTGCTTGGGAAAGGTTATCCTTGTTGGATAACCTTGCATTTTTGTTCTTTACCTGTACATTCTTCCACCCCCCTTTTCTTTGGGTGTGTTTAATATACTTACAGTTCACCCAAAAAATTGAAACCAGTGCCTGAAGACAAGTTTTAGAACTCGGTAAGATCTTTCCAACCAGATTGTAAACGCTTTCAACGACACAAAATAGAGTAAGATATGGTCCCATCCAATTCTACACGAGTTCGGAGTGAAATCAGAAACATTTGTGAATATATGGTTAAGCTGTAACTTTTAATTAATGCATTGTAAATGAAATTGGAACAATAGATTTAGATCTCTGATCTATCTTTCCAACGAGATAAAATACGATCCAAACGGATAAACACACAGCAAGATATGAGTGTCACAAATACTTAGCCTTATCTCTATGATTTTGCGTTTTCAGCGAAAATAGAGCACTTTTAGCGTAAATACAGTGTATTTTAACAATTAGGAAATAATCCCTTGATTTTTTTAAACCAGCGCCTGAAGACAAGTTTTAGAAATCGGTAAGATCTTTCAAACGAGATATTAAACGCTTTCAACGGCACAAAATAGAGCAAGATATGATCGCATCAAATTCTACACGAGTTCGGAGTGAAATCCGAAACATTTGTGAATATATCGTTAATCTGTAACTTTTAATTAATGCATTGTAAATGAAGTTGGAACAATAGATTTAGAGATCCGATCTATCTTTCCAACGAGATATAATAAGCTCCAAACGGATCAACACACAGCAAGATATGACTGTCACAAATACTTAGCCTTATCTCTATGATTTAGCGTTTTCAGCGAAAATAGAGCACTTTTAGCGTAAATACAGTGTATTTTAGTAATTAGGCAATAATCCCTTGATATTTTGAAACCGGCGCCCGAAGACAAGTTTCAGAACTCGGTAAGATCTAAAAAATAGAACTCGGTAAGATCTTTCCAACGAGATATTAAACGCTTTCAACAGCACAAAATAGAGGAAGATATGATCGCATCAAATGCTACACGAGTTCGGAGTGAAATCAGAAACATTTGTGAATATATGGTTAATCTGTAACTTTTAACTAATGCATTGTAAATGAAGTTGGAACAATAGCTTTAGAGCTCCGATCTATCTTTACAACGAGATATAATACACTCCAAACGGATAAACACACAGCAAGATATGCGTGTCACAAATACTTAGCCTTATCTCTAAGATTTAGCGTTTTCAGCGAAAATAGAGTACTTTTACCGTAAATACAGTGTATTTTGGTAATTACGCAATCATCCATTGATATTTTGAAACCAACGCCTGAAGACAAGTTTTAGAACTCGGTAAGATCTTTCCAACGAGATATTAAATGCGTTCAACGGCACAAAATAGAGGAAGATATGATCGCATCAAATTCTACACGAGTTCGGAGTGAAATCAGAAACATTTGTGAATATATCGTTAATCTGTAAATTTTAATTAATGCATTGTAAATTTTATTATTATTATTATTATTATTATTATTATCATCATCATCGTCATTGTTATTATTATCATTGTTAGTATTATCATTGTTATTATTATCATTGTTATTATTATCATTGTTATTATGAACATTGTTCTTATTATCATTGTTATTATTATCATTGTTATTATTATCATTGTTATTATTATCATTGTTATTATTATCATTGTTATTATTATCATTGTTATTATTATCATTATTATTATTATCATTATTATTATTATCATTATTATTATCATTACTATTATTATCATTACTATTATTATCAATATTATTATTATCATTATTATTATTATCATTATTATTCTTTTCATTATTATTACTAACATCATTATTATTATTATTATTATTAATATTATTATTATTATCATTATTCTTATTCTTATTATTATTATTGTTATTATTATTGTTGTTATTATTATTATTACTATTATTATTATTACTATTATTATTACTATTATTATTATTACTATTATTATTATTACTATTATTATTAATATTACTATTATTATTACTATTATTATTACTACTACTACTACTATTATTATTATTATTATTATTATTATTATTATTATTACTACTACTATTATTATTATTATTATTATTTTTATTATTATTATTATTATTATTATTATTATTATTTTTATTATTATTATTATTATTACTATTATTATTATTACTATTATTATTACTATTATTATTATTACTATTATTGTTACTACTATTATTGTTACTACTATTATTATTACTATTATTATTACTATTATTATTATTATTACTATTATTATTATTATTATTAGTATAATTATTATTATTATTATTATTATTATTATTAGGGTTATTATTATTATTATTATTATTTTAATTATTATTATTACAAATGTTTCTGATTTCACTTCGAACTCGTGTAGAATTTGATGCGATCATATCTTGCTCTATTTTGTGTCGTTGAAAGTGTTTAATATCTTGTTGGAAAGATCTTACCGAGTTCTAAAACTTGTTTTCACGTGCTGGTTTCAAAATATCAAGGGATGATTGCCTAATTACTAAAATACACTGTATTTACGCTAAAAGTGCTCTATTTTCGCTGAAAACGCTAAATCATAGAGATAAGGCTAGTATTTGTGACACTCATATCTTGCTGTGTGTTTATCCGTTTGGAGCGTATTATATCTCGTTGGAAAGATAGATCAGAGCTCTAAACCTATTGTTCCAACTTCATTTACAATGCATTAATTAAAAGTTACAGATTAACGATATATTCACAAATGTTTCTGATTTCACTCCGAACTCGTGTAGAATTTGATGCGATCATATCTTGTTGTATTTTGTGCCGTTGAAAGCGTTTAATATCACGTTGGAAATATCATACCGAGTTCTAAAACTTGTCTTCAGGCACTGGTTTCATTTTTTTTGGATGAAATGTAAGTATATATAAACCATCCAAAAATAACATTTTACAATGTGTCGTACAAAATCAATATGACTACCTAAGTTAGAAAACTCTAACCTAAGCATAATGCATCACAAAGTAAATAACGGGACAAGTCCAATTTCACACCTAATCAAAAGCTCATCAAATAACAAGCCAGAATTTAACTGTATCAAATTAGCCTAAACCTGTTTGAGTAGACTCAGCTTCCATCTTTTTCTTCATCTCCTTATATTGTGTAATTTTTTCCCAGTACTCATCAAGAATTCTCTGTTCCTCTTCATCTCTCGACTCATCATCTGATTCCTCATCTTCTGTGCCATCTTCCTCCTCTGATTCGGGCACAGCAGCCGATTCATCCGTTTTGGCATCCGGTTCCAACGTAGCAGCTGGTTCTGGGGCATCAGGTTCCGGGGTCAGGCGCTGGTTTCAAAATATCAATGGATGATTGCCTGATTATTAAAATATACTGTATTAACGCTAAAAGTGCTCTATTTTCCCTGAAAACGCTAAATCATAGAGATAAGGATAAGTATTTGTGACGCTCATATCTTGCTGTGTGTTTATCCATTTGGAGCGTATTATATCTCGTTAGAAAGATAGATCGGAGCTCTAAAGCTATTGTTACAACTTCATTTACAATGCATTAATTAAAAGTTACAGATTAACCATATATTCACAAATGTTTCTGATTTCACTCCGAACTCGTGTAGAATTTGATGCGATCATATCTTGCTCTATTTTGTGCCGTTGAAAGCGTTTAACATCTCGTTGGAAAGATTTTACCGAGTTATAAATCTTTTCTTCAGGCGCGGGTTTCAAAATATCAAGGGATGATTGCGTAATTACTAAAATACACTGTATTTACGCTAAAGGTGCTCTATTTTCGCTGAAAACTCTAAATCATAGAGATAAGGCTAATTATTTGTGACACTCATATCTTGCTGTGTGTTTATCCGTTTGGAGCTTATTATATCTCGTTGGAAAGATAGATCGGAGCTCTAAAGCTATTGTTTCAACTTCATTTACAATGCATTAATTAAAAGTTACAGATTAACCATATATTCACAAATGTTTCTGATTTCACTCTGAAGTCGTGTAGAATTTGATGCGATCATATCTTGCTCTATTTCTTTGCCGTTAAATGCGTTTAATATCTCGTCGGAAAGATATTACCGATTTCAAAAACTTGTCTTTAGGAGCGGGTTTCAAAATATCAAGGGATGATTGCCTAATTACTTAAATACACTCTATTTACGCTAAAAGTGCTCTATTTTCGCTGAAAACGCTAAATAATAGAGATAAGGCTAAGTATTTGTGATACTCATATCTTGCTGTGTGTTTATTTGTCTGGAGCGTATTATATCTCGTTGGAAATATAGATCGGAGCTCTAAAGCTATTGTTTCAAATTCATTTGCAATGCATTAATTAAAAGATACAGATTAACCATATATTCACAAATGTTTCTGATTTCACTCCGAAGTCGTGTAGAAATTGATGTGATCATATCTTGCTCTATTTTGTGCCGTTAAAAGCGTTTAATATCTCGTTGGAATGATCTTACCGAGTTCTAAAACTTGTCGTCAGGCGCTGATTTGAAAATATGAAGGGATGATTGCCTAATAACTAAATTAAACTGTACTTACGCTAAAAGTGCTCTATTTTCGCTGAAAACGCTAAATCATAGAGATAAGGCTAAGTATTTGTGACACTCATATCTTGCTGTGTGTTTATCCGTTTGGAGCGTATTATATCTCGTTGGAAAGATAGATCGGAGATATAAATCTATTATTCCAATTTCATTTACAATGCATTATTTAAAAGTTACAGATTAACCATATATTCACAAAAGTTTCTGATTTCACTCCGAACTCGTGTAGAATTTGATGCGATCATATCTTGCTCTATTTTTTGCCTTTAAAATTGTTTCATATTTCGTTGGAAAGTTCTTACCAATTTCTAAAACTTGTCATCAGGACCTGGTTTCAAAATATCAAGGGATGATTGCCTAATTACTAAAATACACTGTATTTACGCTTCAAGTGGTCAATTTTCGCTGAAAACGCTAAATCATAGAGATAAGGCTATGTATTTGTGACACTCATATCTAGCTGTGTGTTTATCCGTTTGGAGCGTATTATATCTCGTTGGAAAGATAGATCGGAGCTCTAAAGCTATTATTCCAACTTCATTTACAATGCATTAATTAAAAGTTACAGATGAAGCATATATTCACAAATGTTTCTGAGTTCACTCCGGACTCGTGTAGAATTTGATGCGATCATATCTTTCTCTATTTTGTGCCGTTGAAAGCGTTTAATATCTCGTTGGAAACATCTTACCGAGTTCTAAAACTTGTCTTCAGGCGCTGGTTTCAATTTTTTTTTGGTGGAATGTAAATATAGTAATAACCAAAGTTTATGTACAAGGTATGGACAAAAATGAAGGCATATCCAAGCGTGGATACCCTATAACATCAGCTGCGACATAAGCAAGCTATCAAATGTCCCAAAACAAAAGCAGCCATCAAGCCGTGACAAAAAGGAGAGTTTCTCAAAATTTAATCATATGATACGGATAGATAGAGTAGAGCACTTTGTACACCATATACTTGATATGTGTAATCATGTCATCCATCTTTAGAGTTGCTCCATCAAAACGAATAGCATTTCGGGTTCTCCATATCCAATATATAGTGTAGCTGAATGCTATCCTTGTTGCTTTAGCCCTTATATGCGCTCCATTGCATTCTCTTTGTATCCATTTGATTGCACTTCTCAAGGATGTCATTTGCCTTGTAATGCCGAGCCATCCTTTAATGCTATTCCAAATCTGCCCTGTGCAACAACATTCAAAGAATAGGTGTGGTACCGTCTCCGGACCACCCTTACAAAATGGACAAATATTAACCACATCAAGGTACAACATATTATCATATGTGGGCAGCCTATTCCGAAAGGCAAGCCACAAAATGAAAGAAAACTTGGGCGGGATATAAGCCTTCAAAATGAAAGGCATCCACGCATGAGATGTTCCTTTAAGTCTAAGGAGGTCATAAACTTTGGATGAGGAAAGCTTGCCATTATGGACCATCTTCCCAAGGTGAGTAATGGTCTCGGTAATAGATGAGTATTTAGACACAATTAGGTCTCGGATGAGTGCCATTCTTTTCATCAATTGTGAGTCCCTATTGTGTGGAACAAATGTCCACACATCTCTCCCATGGAGATAAACACCATGAACCCACCTCACCCATAATGTGTCTTGTTTAGTGTGGATGTTCCATAGGGTACAGGACAATAAGGCATTATTCCACACCTTAGTGTCCCTAATTCCAAGCCCACCTTCTTTTTTAGGTAAACAAACATCCTCCCATGCCACTTTTGCATGCTTCCCCCCCACAAAAATACACGGCAAAGGCTAACAATTCTGTCCAAAATAGTTTTAGGAACCGGAAATATCCCTAACCAAAATGATTGCACCCCTTGCACGACTGATTTTATCAACTCAACTTTCCCCGCATAAGATAAGGATTTGGTATTCCATGCATTGAAATAATCTGTAACCGTATCAATCAAAGGAGAGAATTGTGCTACAGAGATCTTTAATGGGGCCAGAGGAATACCCAAATACCTTACCGGGAAGGATCCTTGTTGGAAGTCTACCAATTGTAAGATATGTGGCAACTTATTTGCAATGTTACCCCCTACAAAGATATTGGATTTGTCTTGATTGACCATAAGGCCAGAAGCCCTACTAAAGTCATGCAAAGAGTCCACCAATATCTTTATAGATTTAGGTTCACCTTTAGAAAATAACATCAAGTCATCTGCATATGCTAAGTGAGAAATCTTTAGTTTAGAGCATAAAGGGTGATAGCAAAAATTAGGGTTAGAGGTCCTAATTGCTAACATCCGAGATAGATACTCTAAACATAGCACAAACAACATGGGAGACATAGGGTCCCCTTGCCTTAAACCCCTCTTTCCTTCAAACCAGCCATGCAGGACCCCATTTATGGAGATAGAAAAGGAAGAAGTAGTGACACACTCCATTATCCAACCTACAAAGCTGTGTGGCAGACCTATACCCCTTAACACCTTGTCCAGAAATTCCCAAGACACAGTATCATAAGCCTTTCTAAGATCCACCTTAATCATACATCTAGGAGAAACTCGCTTCCTAGCATATCCCCTCACAAGCTCTTGGGCAAGAAAGATGTTGTCAGCCATAAGCCTACCATCCACAAAAGCCCCTTGTGATGGATCAACTATACTAGAGAGACAAGGTCCAAGCCTAGCTGCCAAGATCTTGGTGATAACTTTATAGGTCACATTAGTGCAGGATATAGGATAAATCAGAAACTGAGGGAGAATGATTAGTCTTAGGGATTAGAGCTACCACAGTATGGTTAACTTGTTTTAGCATCTTCCCAGACTCAAAGAATTCTTTAACAGCTGCACACATATCCTCACCCACCATTCTCCAATTAGTTTTGAAGAAGGCAGATGAGTAACCATCCGGTCCAGGTGCCTTATCATTCCCAATGTCAAAGACAACTTCTTTGATTTCCAATAATAATTATTATAGTAACAATAATAATAATAGTAGTAATAATAATAGTAATAATGATAATAATATTAATAATAACAATAACAACAATAACAAAAATAACAATAATAATAATAATAATAATAATAATAATAATAAAAATAATAATAATAACAATAAAAATAATAATAACAATAATAATAATAATAATACCCCTAATAATAATAATAATAGTAATAATGATGATGATAATAATAATAATAATAATAATAATAATAATAGTAATAGTAATAATAATAATAGTAATAATAATAGTAATAATAATAATAATAATAGTAATAATAATAATAGTAATAATAATAGTAATAATAATAATAGTAATAATAATAATAGTAATAATAATAATAGTAATAGTAATAATAAAAATAATAATAATAATAATAACAATAATAATAATAATAATAACAATAATAATAATAATAACAATAATAATATAAATAATAATAATAATAATAACAATAATAATAATAATAACAGTAATAATATGAATAATAATAATAATAATATTAACAATAATAATAATAATATTAATACTAATAATAATAATAATAATAATAATAATAATAATAATAATGATGATGATAATAATAATGATGATGATAATAATAATGATAATAATACTGATAATAATAATAATGATAATAATAATAATGATAATAATAATAACGATAATAATAATAACGATAATAATAATGATAATAATAACAATGATAATAATAACAATGATAATAATAACAATGATAATAATAACAATGATAATAATAACAATGATAATAATAACAATGATAATAATAATAATAATAATAATAATAATAATAATAATAATAATAATAATAATTAGGCAATTATCCCTTGATATTTTGAAACCAGTGCCTGACGACAAGTTTTAGAACTCGGTAAGATCTTTCCAACGAGATACTAAACGCTTTCAACGGCACAAAATAGAGCAAGATATGATCGCATCAAATTCTACACGAGTTCAGAGTGAAATCAGAAACATTTGTGAATATATGGTTAATCTATAAATTTCAATTAATGCATTGTAAATGAAGTTGGAACAATAGTTTTAGAGCTCCGATCTATCTTTCCAACAAGATATATTACGCTCGAAACGGATAAAGACATAACATGATATGAGTGTCACAAATACTTAGCCTTATCTCTATGATTTAACGTTTTCAGCGAAAATAGAGCACTTTTAGCGTAAATAAAGTGTATTTTAGTAATTAGGCAATCATCCCTTGATATTTTGAAACCAGCGCCTGAAGACAAGTTTTAGAACTCGGTAAGATCTTTCCAACAAGATATTAAAAACTTTCAACGACACAAAATAGAGCAAGATATGATCGCATCAAATTCTACACGAGTTCAGAGTGAAATCAGAAACATTTGTAATAATAATAATAATAATAATAATAATAATAATAATAATAATAATAATAATAATAATAATAATAATAATAATAATACTAATACTAATAATAATAATAATAATAATAATAAAATAATAATAATAATAATAATAATAATAATAATAATAATAATAATAATAATAATAGTAATAATGACAGTAGTAATAATAATAGTAGTAATAATAATAGTAGTAATAATAATAGTAGTAACAATAATAGTAGTAAC
>CAMAPE010000018.1:3170000-3175000 GCA_945859875.1 Cuscuta europaea | reverse complement strand
TGTAACTTTTAATTAATGCATTGTAAATGAAGTTGGAACAATAGCTTTAGAGATCCGATCTATCTTTCCAACGAGATATAATACGCTCCAAACGGATTAACACACAGCAGGATAGGAGTGTCACAAATACTTAGCCTTATCTCTATGATTTTGCGTTTTCAGTGAAAATAGAGCACTTTTAGCGTAAATTCAGTGTATTTTAGTAATTAATCAATCATCCCTTGATATTTTGAAACCAGCGTCAGAAGACAAGTTTTAGAACTAGGTAAGATCGTTCCAACGAGATGTTAAACGCTTTCAACGGAAAAAAATAGAGCAAGATATGTTCGCATCAAATTCTACACGAGTTCGGAGTGAAATCAGAAACATTTGTGAATATATGCTTAATTTGTAACTTTTAATTAATGCATTGTAAATGAAGTTGGAACAATAGCTTTAGAGCTCCGATCTATCTTTCCAACGAGATATAATACGCTCCAAACGGATTAACACACAGCAGGATAGGAGTGTCACAAATACTTAGCCTTATCTCTATGATTTTGCGTCTTCAGCTAAATTAGAGCACTTTTAGCGTAAACACAGTGTAGTTTAGTAATTTGGCAATCATCCCCTGAGAGTTTGAAACCTGAGCCTGAAGACAAGTTTTAGAACTCGGTAAGAGTTTTCCAACGAGATGTTAAACGCTTTCAACGGCACAAAATAGAGCAAGATATGATCGCATCAAATTCTACCCGAGTTCGAATTGAAATCAGAAACATTTGTGAATATATGGTTAATCTGTAACTTTTAATTAATGCATTGTAAATGAAGTTGGAACAATAGCTTTATATCTCCGATCTATCTTTCCAACGAGATATAATACGCTCCAAACGGATAAACACACAGCAAGATATGAGTGTCACAAATACTTAGCCTTATCTCTATGAATTAGCGTTTTCCGCGAAAATAGATCACTTTTAGCGTAAATACATTGTAATTTAGTAATTAAGCAATCATCCCTTGATATTTTGAAACCAGCGCCAGAAGAGAAGTTTTAGAACTAGGTAAGATCGTTCCGACGATATATTAAACGCTTTCAACGGCACAAAATAGAGCAAGATATGATCGTATCAAATTCTACACGAGTTCGGAGTGAACTCAGAAACATTTGTGAATATATGGTTAATCTGTAACTTTTAATTAATGAATTGTAAATGAAGTTGGAACAATACCTTTAGAGCTCCGATCTATCTTTCCCACTAGATATAATACGCTCCAAACGGATAAACACACAGCAGGATATGAGTGTCACAAATAATTAGCCTTATCTCTATGATTTAGCGTTTTCAGCGAAAATAGAGCACTTTTAGCGTAAATACAGTGTATTTTAGTAATTAGGCAATAATCCCTTGATATTGTGAATCCAGCGCCTGAAGACAAGTTTTATAACTCGGTAAGATCTTTCCAAAGAGATATTAATCGCTTTCAACGGCACAAATTAGAGCAAGATATGATCGCATCAAATTCTACACGAGTTCGGAGTGAAATCAGAAACATTTGTGAATATATTGTTAATCTGTAACTTTTGATTAATGCATTGTAAATGAAGTTGGAACAATATCTTTAGAGCTCCGATCTATCTTTCCAAACGGATAAACACACAGCAAGATATGACTGTCACAAATACTTAGCCTTATCTCTATGATTTAGCGTTTTCATCGAAAATAGGGCACTTTTAGCGTAAATACAGTGTATTTTAGTAATTAGGCAATCATCCCTTGATATTTTGAAACCGGCGCCCGAAGAAAAGTTTTAGAACTCGGTATGATCTTTCCAACGAGATATTAAACGCTTTCAACGGCACAACATAGAGCAAGATATAATCGCATCAAATTCTACACGAGTTCGGGGTGAAATCAGAAACATTTGTGAATATATGGTTAATCTGTAACTTTTAATTAATGCATTGTAAATGAAGTTGGAACAATAGCTTTAGAGCTCCGATCTATCTTTCCAACGAGATATAATACGCTTCAAACGGATAGACACACAGCAAGATATGAGTGTCACAAATACTTAGCCTTATCTCTATGATTTAGCGTTTTCAGCGAAAATAGAGCACTTTTAGCGTAAATTCAGTGTATTTTAGTAATTAAGCAATCATCCCTTGATATTTTGAAACCAGCGCCAGAAGACAAGTTTTAGAACTAGGTAAGATCGTTCCAACGAGATGTTAAACGCTTTCAACGGCAAAAAATAGAGCAAGATAAGTTCGCATCAAAGTCTACACGAGTTCGGAGTGAAATCAGAAACATTTGTGAATATATGGTTAATTTGTAACTTTTAATTAATGCATTGTAAATGAAGTTGGAACAATAGCTTTAGAGCTCCGATCTATCTTTCCAACGAGATATAATACGCTCCAAACGGATTAACACACAGCAGGATAGGAGTGTCGCAAATACTTAGCCTTATCTCTATGAATTTGCGTCTTCAGCTAAATTAGAGCACTTTTAGCGTAAACACAGTGTATTTTAGTAATTTGGAAATCATCCCCTGAGAGTTTGAAACCTGAGCCTGAAGACAAGTTTTAGAACTCGGTTAGATGTTTCCAACGAGATGTTAAACGCTTTCAATGGCACAAAATAGAGCAAGATATGATCGCATCAAATTCTACAGGAGTTCAGAGTGAAATCAGAAACATTTGTGAATATATGGTTAATCTGTAACTTTTAATTAATGCATTGTAAATTAAGTTGGAACATTAGCTTTAGAGATCCGATCTATCTTTCCAACGAGATATAATACGCTCCAAACGGATAAACACACAGCAAGATATGAGTGTCACAAATACTTAGCCTTATCTCTGTGATTTATCGTTTTCAGCGAAAATAGAGCACTTTTAGCGTAAATACAGTGTATTTTAGTAATTCGTCAATCATCCCTCGATAGTTTGAAACCAGCATCTGAAGACAAGTTTTAGAACACCGTAAGATCTTTCCAACGAGATATTAAACGCTTTCAACGGCACAAAATAGAGCAAGATATGATCGCATCAAATTCTACCCGAGTTCGAATTGAAATCAGAAACATTTGTGAATATATGGTTAATCTGTAACTTTTAATTAATGCATTGTAAATGAAGTTGGAACAATAGCTTTAGATCTCCGATCTATCTTTCCAACGAGATATAATACGCTCCAAACGGATAAACACACAGCAAGATATGAGTGTCACAAATACTTAGCCTTATCTCTATGAATAAGCGTTTTCCGCGAAAATAGATCACTTTTAGCGTAAATACATTGTATTTTAGCAATTAATCAATCATCCCTTGATATTTTGAAACCAGCGCCTGAAGACAAGTTTTAGAACTCGGTAAGATGTTTCCAACGAGATATAAAACGCTTTCAACGGCACAAAATGAAGTTGGAACAATAGCTTTATAGCTCCGATCTATCTTTCCAACGAGATATAATACGCTCCAAACGGATAAACACACAGCAAGATATGAGTGTCACAAATACTTAGCCTTATCTCAATGATTTAGCGTTTTCAGCGAAAATAAAGTACTTTTAGCGTAAATACAGTGTATTTTAGTAATTCGGCAATCATCCCTCGATATTTTGTAACCAGCACCTGAAGACAATTTTTAGAACTCGGTAAGAACTTTCTAACGAGATATTAAACGCTTTCAACGGCACAAAATAGAGCAAGATATGATCGCATCAAATTCTACACGAGTTCGGAGTGAAATCAGAAACATTTGTGAATATATGGTTAATATGTAACTTTTAATTAATGAATTGTAAATTAAGTTGGAATAATAGCTTTAGAGCTCCGATATTTCTTTCCAACGAGATATAATACGCTCCAAACGGATAAACACACAGCAAGATATGAGTGTCACAAATACTTAGCCTTATCTCTATGATTTAGCGTTTTCAGCGAAAATAGAGCACTTTTAGCGTAAATTCAGTGTATTTTAGTAATTAAGTAATCATCCCTTGATATTTTGAAACCAGCGCCAGAAGACAAGTTTTAGAACTAGGTAAGATCGTTCCAACAAGATATTAAATGCTTTCAACGGCACAAAATAGACCAAGATATGATCGCATCAAATTCTACACGAGTTTGGAGTGAAATCAGAACCATTTGTGAATATATAGTTAATCTGTAACTTTTAATTTATGCATTGTAAATGAAGTTGGAACAATAACTTTAGAGCTCTGATCTATCTTTCCCACGAGATATAATACGCTCCAAACGGATAAACACACAGCAAGATATGAGTGTCACAAATAATTAGCCTTATCTCTATGATTTAGCGTTTTCAGCGAAAATAGAGCACTTTTAGCGTAAATACAGTGTAGTTTAGTAATTTGGCAATCGTCCCGTGATATTTTGAAACCAGGGCTTCAATACAAGTTTTAGAACTCGGTAAGATGTTTCCAACGAGATATAAAAAGCTTTGAACGGCACAAAATAGAGCAAGATATGATCACATCAAATTCTACACGAGTTCTGAGTGAAATCAGAAACATTTGTGAATATATGGTTAATCTGTAACTTTTAATTAATGCATTGTAAATGAAGTTGGAACAATAGCTTTAGAGCTCCGATCTATCTTTCCAACGAGATATAATACGCTCCAAACGGATAAACACACATCAAGATATGAGTGTCACAAATACTTAGCCTTATCTCTATGATTTAGCGTTTTCAGCGAAAATAGAGCACTTTTAGCGTAAATTCAGTGTATTTTAGTAATTAAGCAATCATCCCTTGATATTTTGAAACCAGCGCCAGAAGACAAGTTTTAGAACTAGGTAAGATCGTTCCAACGAGATGTTAAACGCTTTCAACAGCAAACAATAGAGCAAGATATGTTCGCATCAAATTCTACACGAATTCGGAGTGAAATCAGAAACATTTGTGAATATATGGTTAATTTGTAACTTTTAATTAATGCATTGTAATTGAAGTTGGAACAATAGCTTTAGAGCTCCGATCTATCTTTC
>CAMAPE010000018.1:3155000-3165000 GCA_945859875.1 Cuscuta europaea | reverse complement strand
TTGGGTGGAACTTAAACGGGGGCACTTTAGTCCTGTGATTAAGCAGTCTAGAAAAGTATTCAAGACAGATCACAAAAAGGAGAGGAGACATAGGGTCCCCTTGCCTAAGCCCCCTTTTGCCCTTAATGTGGCCATGGAGGACCCCATTAATTGAAATGGAGAAAGAGGGAGTAGTCACACATTCCATAATCCAATTGACAAATTGGATTGGGAAACCAATAGTCAAAAGAACATTGTAAAGAAAGTCCCAGGAGATGGTGTCATAAGCCTTCCTAAGATCCACCTTAATCATAGATCTAGGAGACATACGCTTTCTAGTATAGCCTTTGATAAGCTCTTGTGCAAGAAAAACATTGTCAAGCATAAGCCTCCCATCAATAAAAGCCCCTTGGGAGGGATCAATCAAATCAGGTAAACAAGGGATCAGTCTATTAGCAATGATCTTGGTGATAGTCTTATAAATGACATTAGTGCAAGAGATAGGCCTGAAATCAGCCGCAGTAGGATCATGGGAGGTTTTGGGAATTAGGGCAATCACAGTATGGTTAAGCTGCTTCAGGAGCTTACCAGAGTTGAAAAAGCCTTTAATAGCCAAAATCACATCATGACCAACAATATTCCAATTTTGTTTGAAAAAAGCAGAAGTATACCCATCAAGACCCGGAGATTTGTCCTCACCAATATCGAAAATGGCATTCTTAATCTCCAAATCAGAGATAGGATTAACAAGATCAATGGCCTTATTATTATCAAGACACTTACCCGAAAGAATGATGGTAGGGTCAATGTCCAAAGTAGGACAGTAAGTGCCAAAGAGATCAGTGTAGAATCTCACAAATTCACCAGCCACCTGGTCAAGAGAGGTGGTATACCTCCCATCCTCAAGTTTGATGGAGGTGATGGAGTTTTTAGCCACGTTTTTCTTAACAATAGAATGAAAATATTTGGATCCCCGGTCGCTAAGCAAAAGGTGATTAGCTTTTGCTTTTTGTCTAAAAAAATCCTCCTCGGCACTCTTGAGGTAAAGAGCATTTTTCTTAGCAAGGTTAACCTCATGCTTGATATCATCATCAAGAGGAGAAAGAAGAGAAAGAGCATGGAGTCTCTTATATTCTTTTTTAGCCTCGTTAGCCTTAAAAGAGATGTGGCCAAAAGCATTGAAGTTGAGTTCTTTCAAAGGCCTTTTAGGTCTCTTAAGCTTGCGTACAAGCCTAAATTGAGGGGTGCCATATAACTCTTGGAACCAATTCGTGGTGAGAATGGCATTGAAGGCCTCATGTTTGAGCCACATGTTAAAGAACTTGAAGGGCTTAGACCCCTTAGGCATATTATGGCCGATAGTAACAAGAGAGGCGCAATGGTCAAACTCTACCTCCATCTCAAAGAAATGCGTCTTACACGTAATGTTATTGGTAGACCATAAAGAGTTCATGAGGACTCTATCAAGTTTGGCCCAAAGGGACCCCCTATTCCAAGTGAGGAATTCCCCGGTGGAAGGGGTATCCACAAGGTTAGCTTGGACCTTGAAATCATTAAGGTGTTGAATATAGTAGGCCGAGGGAGGAGTAGGTCCAACCCTCTCATTAGGGCTACCAACACAATTGAAATCCCCCATAACAAGCCAAGGGTGGCTAATATGGGGTTCAAGGCTAGCAATATTCTCCCAAAGAGTCCTTCTTTCCACAACCGTATAGAGAGAATATATAAAAGTCACCAAGAAAACATTTTTGGTGACTTTACAAAGCACCTCACAATGGATGTGTTGGCAATCCACTTCCAAGACATTCAAATCCACAAAAGTAGGGTCCCAAAGGAGGGCCATTCTGCCCCCCTCAATCAAATCAAAGTTAGTCTTAAACAGCCAATTAGGCCATCTATTAGACATAAACTTATCAAAGTTGAAGGTGGACAGCTTTGTTTCAAGGAGGCAGCACACATGAACCTTATTATTCCTTATGAAAGAACAAATAGAATTTTGTTTTGAGGTCTTATTAAGACCTCTAATGTTCCAAGAGGACACTAACATTAAAAATGTTTAGGGGTCTTCCTCCCAACAAACCTCCTTGTCATAAAAGGCCTCGGCTTTTGTTTAATGTTTCCCCTCGGTTGATACCTATCCAAGAAAAGGAAGTAAGCCTTTTCCATAAATAGAGGAGATACTTCATATCCCTCTTCCGTGGGGTATAATCCGGGTAGAGACTCCAAACATTCAATAGTAAAATTGATGCCTTTTGTCAAATGGTTCTTAGTAGTTTCCAAATAGTCATCAAGTCTAGTAAAGTTTTCCTTGACATCTTCAATATGTTTAAGGTGTATCCAAGGCTTATTGTCAATGTTTAGGTCAACCTTGACCACCACATCATCAAGAAAAGCCTCTTGAATATCATGAACAATACGAATAGAATCCTTAGGAACATTTCTAAGGTCCTTGACCTTACAAGCATTCCCTTGAAGGGTACCATCCTCAAAATGGCGGTTTAAGCAATGTCTATAAACTCCTTTTAGGAATTTGGGTGAATACACATAACCATGTTTGTTTGGTTTGACCCCGGGAAGGCCCTCCAAACAAGATTTGGTAAATTGCACACCGGAGGTCTTTTCCCCCACAATTCTAAGGTTATGATCAAGCTTAATAATGGGGACATCCACCTCATCTTGGTGTTTCAACTTTATAATAGGGTGGAGGGGGTCCACGGGATCCAAGTCAAACACCACCTCATCCTCAAAGGTGTCAAGGAGTGATGTTTTAACTATACGGACAGTTTTGTCAATAGTAGTATCCACCTCTTGGGGAGGTGGGTCTCCTTTTTCCTCATCCTCATCCTCAACAATGAACTTATTAGGCCCACGCCTACATCTAGTAACTCTAAAGAAAGGGTGGTCCCCTTTCTTATTGTTATGAACCTCGGTTTTTTGAGGTTCCATTGTCACATGCTCTTTCCCCTTTCTTTTAGGAACATTGTCAAAGGTGTTATCATTAGTAGGCTTGTCGTTAACAGCCTTGGTAGCCTCTTTATCCTCCTTTTCTTTCCTTTCCCTTTCGGCCAAGACCTTACAAGTGAAGGCATGATGGCCAAAAGTTTTGCAATAAAGCAAAAGTTAGGATATGTTTCGTACCTCACATGTTGGGTATGAAAGTTCCCATTTGGCAGCTTGATTTTAAGTTCAAGAGGAGGGGGCTTTGAGGCATCAATCTCAATTAAGACCCGGGAAAATTGGGACCACACCCTTTCTTGGGTTACCCTATCCGTAGCCAAAGGGACCCCCACCCGGGAAGCAATCTCACTAATGATATCTTCTTCCCAAAGCCTTAAAGGAAGATGGGGAAATTGCACCCAAATAGGGAGTTTGAGGAATTCATCACTAGTCATAGTGAAATTATCCGAGAGGGGTTTCAAAGGAAAATTCTTCCCAAGGATAGTATAGGGTCCATCCGAGAGGACTTTAGTCCTATCCTCCTCATTTTGAAATTTAAAAATGACCCAACCTTTGTCATGGGATCTAACTTGGCAAGGTACTTTCCATTTGTTCATCATGTCATGTATAGCCTTGAAAACGGGAAATTTCCCATCAAAATAGGCCACAAGGCAAAAGCCCCATATTTGGACCATAGAAAGCATCTTTCTATTAGAAAGATCAACAAATTCTCCCACCGGTTCAATGAACTTAAGTTTCATACCCTTATCGGTTTCCCTATTGTCTTTGAACAAAGATGCCCAAGGTAGGGGCTTGGAAGTATTAGCATTAACCACACCCTTGCCTTTTTCACCTTGTAATGCCGCGGCATTAGAGGTAGAGGCCAAGGCAATGTCGGTATCCATAGTATTAGCTAAAGCCGTAGGGGGGGCAGATTTGTTGGCCAAACCAAAATCCAAAGAATTGTGAGAAATGTTAGGAGTAACATTCATTTTATCAATGCTTTTCAAAGGAACCGAGGGTTCAATGTCCAAGGGTGGGACATTGACCCCTAAAACAGAGGCATCTCCATCACTATCAATAGCAACATTCATAGAAATAGGGGTAACACAGCCAGTTTTATCACCCTTGCTCAAAGCGGAAGCATCAACACAAGTTTTAGTAGCCGAATTAACATCACACACATTTTCGGGCACAATAGAAGCATCACTATCTTTGGAACCAACAAGAAGTTCCTCAATCTCACACACATTATCAATATTAGGATCATTGGAGCTAAGAAGGAGAGAACTTACCTTTACCTCAATGGTAGCCGAGGAGGAAGAATGATCCTTGCTAGGGTCATAAGTTGCATCTTCTTGGAGAGACGAATTTTGTTCACTTTGAACATCATCCGAGAGAAGCTCATCCACCTCCTTTGCTTGCGCCTTAGCTCTAAGCCGAGTGGAGGATTTGGTAGGAGGTTTGGAAGCCTTCTTTTTAGTCTTCCCCTTAGGCATAATGACCGAGAGGGGGAGAAAGGAAGCACCTCCCAAACTTACATGAAGCTTCGGTACAACAATGGAGTAAACCGAACTGTTCACCCAAAAGAGCCGTTGGAGAAGAAGAGTACGGCCAACCCAAGGAGAGGTCCGATGATGGAAAAAATTGGAGAAAGTTAATCCCCAAGCTAAGGGGAACCAGAATCTATGCTTGAATCAAGAATCCACCAAGAGATGAAGGCTGGAGAGGCGTTGACCTTTTTCTCGTGAATAGTAACACCGAAACGAAGAAGGTCGGAAAAACACTCCAGACCTCCAAAAAGGAGCTCAAAAATTAGAGAATCTACACACCTAAGACTGAGGAAGTGTAGAGTAACTAATATCCAAGCTCAAAGAAGGAGAAAAATGGAGGAAGAAAGCTTGAAACCGATGAAGAAGAAGGAGTTTTGCGAATAAGCGTGAATCGCTTAGAGAGAGAGTCTCTCGACGCAAAAAACTCAGGCGCTGGTTTCAAAATTCAGGCGCTTTCAGGCACCGATTTCAAAATATCAAGGGATGATTGCCTAATTACTAAAATACACTGTATTTACGCTAAAAGTGCTCTATTTTCGCTGAAAACGCTAAATCATAGAGATAAGGCTAAGTATTTGTCACACTCATATCTTGTTGTGTGTTGATCCGTTTGGAGCTTATTATATCTCGTTGGAAAGATAGATCGGAGCTCTAAAGCTATTGTTCCAACTTGATTTAAAATGCATTAATTAAAAGATTTCTCCAGAGTCAAGCAGTGGAGAAAGTGGAAGCTTACCAAAATCAGGGATCAAGCAGAAACTCTTCCATATTTCAGCATTGAAGAAGACTTTGCTTTAGAGTGGATTGGCACAGAGGATCTGGCTGTAGCAACCACTCTCTACAAGATGAACCAGGTCTACACAGCAAAGAGGAAGGAGCTAACTGCAAAGGATACCATTGAGGACTCCAGTGATAATGATGATGATGATGATGATGAACGAAGGGGTCCTCCCAGCTCAAAAGGTAAGAACATCATTCATTCCTCCTCATCCAGTGACAAGGAAATAAGGCGAGTTCTTGAAAAATCAAGACTAGAAACTCAAGGAGGAGGAGAATCCTCCAAAGCTCCCAAAGAGCAGTTTGCTGCCACTCTTCCCCAAAGGACCCAACTGCTGGACCTCAACCAAGAGCCTCAACACGAAACTGCCCCTGAGCATCCATCTACACGTTCAGCTGAGATCCGGGAAAGGGTCTTCAATGAGGGAGCCACACAGCAAGATATGAGTGTCCCAAATACATAGCCTTATCTCTATGAGTTAGTGTTTTCAGCGAAAATAGAGCACTTTTAGCGTAAATACAGTGTATTTTAGTAATTAGGCAATCATCCCTTGATATTTAGAAACAAGCGCCTGAAGACAAGTTTTATAACTCCTTATGATCTTTCTAACAAGATATTAAACGCTTTCAACGGCACAAAATAGAGCAAGATGTGATCGCATCAAATTCTACATGAGTTCGGAGTGAAATCAGAAACATTTGTGAATATATGGTTAATATGTAATTTTTAATAAATGCATTGCAAATGAAGTTGGAACAATAGATTTAGAGCTCCGATGTATCTTTCCAACGATATATAATACGCTCCAAACGGATAAACACACAGCAAGATATAAGTGTCACAAATACTTAGCCTTCTCTCTATGATTTCGCGTTTTCAGCGAAAATAGAGTACTTTTAGCGTAAATACAGTGTATTTTAGTAATTAGGCAATCATCCCTTGATATTCTGAAACCAGAGCCTGAAGACAAGTATTAGAACTCGGTAAGATCTATCCAACGAGATATTAAACGCTTTCAACGGCACAAAATAGAGCATGATATGATCGCATCAAATTCTACACGAGTTCGGAGTCAAATCTGAAACATTTGTGAATATATGGTTAATATGTAACTTTTAATTAATGCATTGAAAATGAAGTTGGAACAATAGCTTTAGATCTCCGATCTATCTTTCCAACGACATATAATACGCCCAAAACGGATAAACACACAGCAAGATACGAGTGTCACAAATACTTAGCCTTATCTCTATGATTTACCGTTTTCAGAGAAAATAGAGCACTTTTAGCGTAAATACAGTGTATTTTAGTAATTAGGCAGTCATCCCTTGATATTTTGAAACCAGCGCCTGAATACAAGTTTTAGAACTCATTAAGATTTTTCCAAAGAGTAATTGAACGCTTTCAACGGCACAAAATAGAGCAAGATAT
The DNA here is from genome assembly GCA_945859875.1 of Cuscuta europaea. Lineage (NCBI taxonomy): Eukaryota > Viridiplantae > Streptophyta > Magnoliopsida > Solanales > Convolvulaceae > Cuscuta > Cuscuta europaea. Next base: position 3,158,322 of record CAMAPE010000018.1, on the reverse strand, counting down.
GATTGCATCAAATTCTACACGAGTTCAGAGTGAAATCAAAAACATATGTGAATATATGGTTAATCTGTAACTTTTAATGAATGCATTGTAAATGAAGTTGGAACAATAGCTTTAGAGATCCGATCTATCTTTCCTACAGATTAACCATATATTCACAAATGTTTCTGATTTCACTCCGAAGTCGTATAGAATTTTATACGATCAACACTTGCTCTAATTTGTGCCGTTGAAAGCGTTAAATATCTCATTGGAAAGATCTTAATGAGTTCTAAAACTTGTCTTCAGGCGCTGGTTTCAAAATATCAAGGGATGACTTCCTAATTACTCAAATACACTGTATTTACGCTAAAAGTGCTCTATTTTCTCTGAAAACGGTAAATCATAGAGATAAGGCTAAGTATTTGGGACACTCATATCTTGCTGTGTGTTTACCCGTTTGGAGCGTATTATATCTCGTTGGAAAGATAGATCAGAGCTCTAAAGCTATTGTTCCAACTTCATTTACAATGCATTCATTAAAAGTTACAGATTAACTATATATTCACAAATGTTTCTGATTTCACTCTGAACTCGTGTAGAATTTGATGCGTTTTAATATCTTGCTCTATTTTGTGCTGTTAAAAGCGTTTAATATCTCGTTGGAAAGATCTTACCGAGTTCTAAAACTTGTCTTCAGGCGCTGGTTTCAAAATATCAAGGGATGATTGCCTGATTACTAAAATGCACTGTATTTACGCTAAAAGTGCTCTATTTTTGCTGAAAACGCTAAATCATAGAGATAAGGCTAAGTATTTGGGACTATATTTCGCACGAAACATTTGTGAATATATAGTTAATCTGTAACTTTTAATTAATGAATTGTAAATGAAGTTGGAACAATAGCTTTAGAGCTCCGATCTATCTTTCCAACGAGATATAATACGCTCCAAACGGATAAACACACAGAAGATATGAGTGTCACAAATACTTAGCCTTATCTCTAAGATTTAGCGTTGTCAGCGAAAATAGAGCACTTTTAGCGTAAATACAGTGTATTTTAGTAATTAGGCAATCATCCCTTGATATTTTGAAACCGGCGCCTGAAGATAAGTTTTAGAACTCGGTAAGATCTTTCCAACGAGATATTAAACGTTTTCAACGGCACAAAATAGAGCAAGATATGATCGCATCAAATTCTACACGAGTTCGGAGTGAAATCAGAAACATTTTTGAATATATAGTTCATCTGTAACTTTTAATTAATGCATTGTTAATGAAGTTGGAACAATAGCTTTAGAGCTCCGAGCTATCTTTTCAACGAGATGTAATACGCTCCTAACGGAAAAACACACAGCAAGATATGAGTGTCACAAATACGTAGCCTTATCTCTATGATTTAGCGTTTTCAGCAAAAATAGAGCACTTTTAGCGTAAATACAGTGTATTTTAGTAAATAGGCAATCATCCCTTAATATTTTGAAACCAGCGCCTGAAGACAGGTTTTAGAACTCGGTAAGATCTTTCCAACGAGATATTAAACGCTTTCAACGGCAAAAAATAGAGCAAGATATGATCGCATCAAATTCTACACGAGTTCGGAGTGAAATCAGAAACATTTGTGAATATATGGTTAATCTGTAACTTTTAATTAATGCATTGTAAATGAAGTTGGAACAATTTCTTTAGAGCTCCGATCTATCTTTCCAACGAGATATAATACGCCCCAAACGGATAAACACACAGCAGGATATGAGTGTCACAAATAGTTAGCCTTATCTCTATGATTTAGCGTTTTCAGCGAAAATAGAGCACTTTTAGCGTAAATACAGTGTATTTTAGTAATTAGGCAATCATCCCCTGATATTTTGAAACCAGCGCCTGAATACACGTTTTAGAACTCGGTAAGATGTTTCCAACGAGATATTAAACGCTTTCAACGCACAAAATAGAGCAAGATATGATCGCATCAAATTCTACACGAGTTCGGAGTGAACTCAGAAACATTTGTGAATATATGCTTCATCTGTAACTTTTAATTAATGCATTGTAAATGAAGTTGGAACAATAGCTTTAGATCTCCGATCTATCTTTCCAACGAGATATAATACGTTCCAAACGGATAAACACACAGCTAGATATGAGTGTCACAAATACATAGCCTTATCTCTATGATTTAGCGTTTTCAGCGAAAATAGAGCACTTTTAGCGTAAATACAGTGTATTTTAGTAATTAGGCAATTATCCATTGATATTTTGAAACCAACGCCTGAAGACAAGTTTTAAAACTCGGTATGATATTTCCAACGAGATATTAAACGCTTTGAACGCCACAAAATAGAGCAAGATATGATCGCATCAAATTCTACACGAGTTCGGAGTGAAATCAGAAACATTTGAGAATATATCGTTAATCTGTAACTTTTAATTAATGCATTGTAAATGAGGTTGGAACAATAGCTTTAGAGCTCCGATCTATCTTTCCAACGAAATATAATACGCTCCAAACGGGTAAACACACAACAAGATATGAGTGTCACAAATACTTAGCCTTATCCCTATGATTTAGCGTTTTCAGCGAAAATTGAGCACTTTTAGCGTAAATACAGTGTATTTTAGTAATTAGGCAATCATCCTTGATATTTTGAAACCAGCGCCTGAAAACAAGTTTTAGAACTCAGTAAGATCTTTCCAACGAGATATTAAACAATTTCAACGACACAAAATAGAGCAAGATATGATCGCATCAAATTCTATACGAGTTCAGAGTGAAATCAGAAACATTTGTAATAATAATAATAATAATAATAATAATAATAATAATAAGAATAATAATAAAAATAATAACAATGATGATGATGATGATGATGATGATAATAATGATAATAATAATGATAATAATAATAATGATAATAATAATGATGATGATAATAATGATAATAATAATGATAATAATGATAATGATAATAATAATAACGATAATAATAATGATAATAATAACAATGATAATAATAACAATTATAATAATAACAATGATAATAATAACAATGATAATAATAACAATGATAATAATAACAATGATAATAATGATAATAATAACAATGATAATAATAATGATAATAATAATAATAATGATAATAATAATAATAATAATAATAATAATAATAATAATAATAATAATAATAATAATAATAATAATAATAACTAGGCAATTATCCCTTGATATTTTGAAACCAGCGCCTGACGACAAGTTTTAGAACTCGGTAAGATCTTTCCAACGAGATACTAAACGCTTTCAACGGCACAGAATAGAGCAAGATATGATTGCATCAAATTCTACACGAGT
>CAMAPE010000018.1:3082500-3147500 GCA_945859875.1 Cuscuta europaea | reverse complement strand
TTGTATTCAGGCGCTGGATTCAAAATATCAAGGGATGATTGCCTAATTACTAAAATACACTGTATTTACTTTAAGGTTTCCTGTAAAGCTTAAGTTGGGTCTAGTTTTAGTTTTATATATTCTCTTTTACTCTCTGTATCTTTCAATTTATTTCTCATCTTGCACTGCACCTTTTATTTTTATGAATAAAATCGTTCTTTAAAAAAATCGAAAAAAAATCTGTATGTACGCTAAAAGTGCTTTATTTTCGCTGAAAACGCCTAATCGTAGAGATAAGGCTAAGTATTTGTGACACTCATATCTTGCTCAGTGTTTATCCGTTTGGAGCGTATTATAACTCGTTGGAAAGATAGATCGGAGCTCTAAAGCTATTTTTCAACCTTCATTCACAATGCATTAATTAAAAGTTACATATTAACCATATATTCACAAATGTTTCTGATTTCACTCCGAACTCGTGTAGAATTTGATGTGATCATATCTTGCTCTATTTTGTGCCGTTGAAAGCGTTTAATATCTCGTTGGAATTATCTTACCGATTTCTAAAACTTGTCTTCAGGCGCTGGTTTCAAAATATCAAGGGATGATTGCCTAATTACTAAAATACAATGTATTTTCGCTAAACCTGCTCTATTTTCGCTGAAAACGCTAAATCATAGAGATAAGGCTAAGTATTTGTGACACTCATATTTTGCTGTGTGTTTATCCGATTGGAGGGTATTATATCTCGTTGGAAATATAGATCGGAACTCTAAATCTATTGTTCCAACTTCATTTATAATGCATTAATTAAAAGTTACAGATTAACCATATATTCACAAATGTTTCTGATTTCACTCGGAACTCATGTCGAATTTGATGCGATCATATCTTGCTCTATTTTGTGCCGTTGGTAGCGTTTAATATGTCGTTGGAAAGATCTTACCGAGGTCTAAAACTTGTATTCAGGCGCTGGTTTCAAAATATCAAGGGATGATTACCTGATTACTAAAATACACTGTATTTACGCTAAAAGTGCTCTATTTTCGCTGAAAACGCTAAATCATAGAGATTAGGCTAAGTATTTGTGACACTCATATCTTGCTGTGGGTTTATCCGTTTGGAGCGTATTATATCTCGTTGGAAAGATAGATCAGGGATCATCTTTTAGCGTAAATACAGTGTATTTTTGTAATTAGGCAATCATCCCTTGATATTTTGAAACCAGCGCCTGAAGACAAGTTTTAGAACTCGGTAAGATCTTTCCAACGAGATATTAAACGCTTTCAACGGCACAAAATAGAGCAAGATATGATCGCATCAAATTCTACACGAGTTCGGAGTGAAATCAGAAACATTTGTGAATATATGGTTAATCTGTAACTTTTAATTAATGCATTGTAAATGAAGTTGGAACAATAGATTTAGAGCTCCGATCTATCTTTCCAAAGAAATATAATACGATCCAAACGGATAAACACACAGCAAGATATGAGTGTCACAAATACTTAGCCTTATCTCTATGATTTAGCGTTTTTAGCGAAAATAGAGCACTTTTAGCGTAAATATAGTGTATTTTAGTAATTAGGCAATCATCGCTTGATATTTTTAAACCAGCGCCTGAAGACAAGTTTTAGAACTCGGTAAGATCATTCCAACGAGATATTAAACGCTTTCAACGATACAAAATAGAGCAAGATATGATCGCATCAAATTCTACACGAGTTCGGAGTGAAATCAGAAACATTTGTGACTATATAGTTAATATGTAACTTTTAATTAATGCATTGTAAATGAAGGTTGAAAAATATCTTTAGAGCTTCGATCTATCTTTCCAACGAGATATAATACGCTTCAAATGGATAAACACTGAGCAAGATATGAGTGTCACAAATACTTAGCCTTATCTCTACGATTAGGCGTTTTCAGCGAAAATAGAGCACTTTTAGCGTAAATACAGTGTATTTTAGTAATTAGGCAATCATCCATTGCTATTTTGAAACCAGAGCCTGAAGAGAAGTTTTAGAACTCGGTAAGATCTTTCCATCGAGATATTAAACACTTTCAACGGCAAAAAATAGAGCAAGATATGATCGCATCAAATTCTACACGAGTTCGGAGTGAAATCAGAAACATTTGTGAATATATGGTTAATCTGTAACTTTTAATTAATGCATTGTAAATGAAGTTTGCCTAAATGAACTTTTAACTTTTAATCTGTAACTTTACAATGCATTAATTAAATGTTAGAGATAAACCATATATTCACATATGTTTCTGATTTCATTCCGAACTCGTGTAGAATTTGATGCGATCATATCTTGCTCTATTTTGTGCCGTTGAAAGCGTTTAATATCTCGTTGGAAAGATCTTACCGAGTTCTAAAACTTGTCTTCAGGCGCTGGTTTCAAAATATCAAGGGATGATTGCCTAATTACTAAAATACACTGTATTTACACTAAAACTGCTCTATTTTCGCTGAAAACGCTAAATCATAGAGATAAGACTAAATATTTGTGACACTCATATCTTGCTGTGTGTTTATCCGTTTGGAGCGTATTATATCTCGTTTGAAAGATAGATAGAATCTCTAAACCTATTGTTCCAACTTCATTTACAATGCATTAATTAAAAGTTACACATTAACCATATATTCACAAATGTTTCTGATTTCACTCCGAACTCGTGTAAAATTTGATGCGATCATGTCTTGCTCTATTTTGTGCCGTTGAGAGCGTTTAATATCTCGTTGGAAAGCTGTTACCGAGTTCTAAAACTTGTATTCAAGCGCGCGTTTCAAAGTATCAAGGGATGATTGCCTAAGTACTAAAATACACTGTATTTACGCTAAAAGTGCTCTATTTTCGCTGAAAACACTAAATCATAGAGATAAGGCTAAGTATTTGTGACACTCATATCTTGCTGTGTGTTTATCCGTTTGGAGCGTATTATATCTGGTTGGAAAGAGAGATCGGAGCTCTAAAGCTATTGTTCCATCTTCATTTACAATGCATTAATTAAAAGTTACAGATTAACCATATATTCACAAATGTTTCTGATTTCACTGCGAACTCGTGTAGAATTTGATGCGATCATATCTTGCTCTATTTTGTGCCGTTGAAAGCGTTTAATATCTCTTTGGAAAGATCTTACCGAGTTCTAAAACTTGTCTTCAGCCGCTGGTTTCAATTTTTTTGGGTGAAATGTAAGTATATTAGAAAAAGACACCCAAGAAAAGGAGGGGTCAAGAATGTACAAGCAAGGAAAGGAAACAAAACTGTAGGTTATCCAACAAAGGATTACCCTCCCAAGCAAGAAAACAGCCTGCCTAAGCAACCTCCAACACAAGTGGTGCAAACCAAAACCAGCAACAAAAAGCCACAACCACAACACAAACGGCGCAAAAACTAGAAGAGGGCCAAAAACAAAACTCTCAAACTAGAAGGTAACAACATCAGGAGGGTAGAGGCTATAAAGGATTTTGTAAGTAATGTATTGGATCCTAGCAAAAACATCTTCCTCTTTAGGCAGCATCCCATCAAAACAAGCAGCATTTCGGGTCCTCCAAATCCAGTAAATGGAGAAGCAAAACGCAATCCTAGCCGCCTTAGCTTTGATCCCCGAGCCTTGTCTATCCATCTAATCCACTTGAGCGAGCTCTGCATAGTCCTCATCTCTCTAGTAAATCCCAGCCACTTAGTCACCTTGTGCCAAACTGTTCCTGAAAAAGGGCAAGCAAAAAATAGGTGTGGTACAGATTCTGGACCACCCTTACAAAAGGGGCAAATATTAACAACATCAAGTCTATGCAAATTATCAAAAGTAGCAAGGCGATTACGAAAAGCTAACCAAACCGTGAAGCTAAACTTAGGGGGGATATAATGCTGCCAAATGAAGGGCATCCAGATGCGAGGTTCCCCTCTAACTCTGAGTAAATCATACACCTTGGCCGAGGAGAGCTTTCCCCCAACTTGTAAGCCATTAAGATGGTTTATGGCAGCTTGAGTACAATAAAAGTGTGAAAGGATTTGGTCACGAATAAGAGCAATCTTCTTAATCAGTTGGGAGTCCCTTTTATGAGGTGTGAACTCCCAAACACCTCTACCATTCAAGTAAACACCGTGGATCCAACGAACCCAAAGATTATCCTTTTTTATATGAATATCCCAAAGGGTTTTAGCCAAAAGGGCAGAATTCCAAACATGAGTATCATGAAAACCAAGCCCACCTTCCTCCTTGGGGAGACACATGTCAACCCAGGCAACCCTAGCATACTTGCACCCCCAAAGGAAAATGCGGCAGATAGAAGTGATTCTATCAAGGACCGCCTTAGGAATAGGGAGTGCCTGTAGCCAGAAAGATTGGACACCCTGGATGACAGATTTGATAAGTTCAACCCTCCCAGCATAGGAGAGGCTTTTAGTGTTCCAAGCATGGATAAAGTTGGTAATGGAATCCAACAAAGGGGCATACTGTGCCACCGCAATTTTAAGGGGGGCAAGAGGAATCCCCAAGTATCTCACAGGGAAGGATCTCTCTTTGAAATCAATCATGTGGAGAATGTAATTGACATCATAGTCAGCAAACCCACCAAGAAAAATGCTAGACTTGTCAGAATTTACAATAAGACTCGAGGTCTTACCAAACTCATCCAAGGCATCCACTAAGATTTTAATAGAAGGGAAATCCCCTCTAGAAAAGATCATCATATCATCAGCATAAGCCACATGAGAGATATTAAGTTTAGCACACTTGGGGTAAAATTTAAAGGAAGGTGCCTTGGTTCTCACATGGAGAAGCCTAGAGAAATATTCTAGGCATATCACAAAAAGGAGGGGGGACATGGGGTCCCCTTGCCTTAGCCCCCTCCTACCTTTAATGTTGCCATGCAGAACACCATTAATGGAAATGGAGTAAGAAGGTGTCGTAACACACTCCATAATCCAATGCACAAATCTATTAGGAAACCCCATATTGAGTAAAACATCATTCAAGAAATCCCAAGAGATAGTGTCATAGGCTTTTCTAAGGTCCACTTTGATCATAGATCTAGGAGACATATGCTTTCTAGAGTAGCCTTTAATAAGCTCCTGTGCCAGAAAAACATTATCCAGCATAAGTCTCCCATCAACAAAGGCACCTTGGGCTGGGTCAATAAGCCCAGGAAGACAAGGTATCATTCTAGAAGCAATGATCTTAGTAATGGTTTTGTAGATCACATTAGTGCAAGCAATGGGCCTTAAATCATCCGCACTAGGATCATGAGAGGTCGTAGGGATAAGAGCTATAACCGTGTGGTTAATCTGCTTAAGAAGCTTCCCTGAGTTAAAGAAGCCTCTCACGGCTAGGATGACATCATGGCCCACAACATTCCAGTTATGCTTAAAGAAAGCCGAGGTATAACCATCAGGACCAGGAGACTTGTTATCATCAATGTCAAAGATAGCATTTTTAATCTCAATGTTAGAAATAGGATTCATAATCTCATTGGCTTGATTGATATCCAAACATTTCCCAGAGGGGATAATGTCAGGATCTATGGTCATATTAGGGTAGGCCTTACCAAAGAGATCAGTGTAATATCGAACAAACTCATTAGCCACTTCATTCAGAGAGGTGGTGGGATCCCCATTCTCCAACTTGATGGAAGTAATGGAGTTCTTAGAAATGTTCTTCTTGACAATAGAATGGAAGTATTTAGTACCCCGGTCACTATGAAGCAAGTGATAGGCTTTAAGCCTTTTGTCTAAAAAGGTCTTCCTCGGCTTTTTTGAAGTAGAGAGCATTCTTTTTGGCCAAAGCAACCTCAAGATTAATGGATTCATCAAGGGGGGAAAGAAGAGAAAGAGCATGAACTCTTTTATACTCTTTTTTCGCATCCTTGGTCCTTTCCGAGATATGCCCGAAAGCATTATAATTTAGCTCTTTCAAGGGTTGCTTAAGCCTTTTAAGCTTGCGTGCAAGCCTAAATTGGGGAGTACCAATCATGTCAATGTGCCAATTAGAAGTTAGGATAGTGTGGAAAGCCTCATGCTTAAGCCACATATTGAAAAATTTAAAGGGTCTAGAACCACCATGGGAATTATTTCCAATAGTGACTAGAGCAGCGCAATGATCAAATTCAACTTCCATCTCACAAAAATGGGTATGACAAATAAGGTTGTTAGAAGGCCAAAGAGAGTTCATGAGAACTCTATCAAGTTTTGCCCACAAGAAACCTCTATTCCAGGTGAGAAATTCACCCGTAGAGGGGGTGTCCACAAGGTTAGATTGAACCTTGAAGTCATTCAAGTGTTGAATGTAGTAGGCCGAAGGAGGGGTGGGCCCAATCCTTTCATCCGGGCTACCAACACAGTTGAAATCCCCCATAACAAGCCAAGGGAGGTCAATATTAGGTTCAAAGCTAGTGATATGTTCCCACAGATTTCTTCTCTCAACCACCGTGTAGAGAGCATAAATAAAGGTCACCAAGAATTTATTTTGAGTGACCTTACAAGTAATCTGACAATGGATATGTTGGCTATCAACTTGAAGCACGTTAAGGATAACAAAAGTGGGATCCCAAATGAGGGCAATTCTCCCCCCTTCAATCTTGTCAAAGTTTGTAATAGATAGCCAATTAGGCCACCTATTAGCCATCATAGTAGCAAAACTACTAGTAGACATTTTAGTCTCAAGTAAACAGCTCACATGGATCTTATGAGTACGCATAAAAGTAATAATAGTATTTTGTTTGGAGGCTTTATTAAGGCCTCTCACATTCCAAGAGGAAACTAACATAAAAAACAATTATGTTTGTTTCCTCCCTCCTCCTTTGAAAAGATTCTCATTCTTTTTCGGTTTGAACCACCCTTTAGGTGTCGGCCTATACCTATCCAAGAATAGGAAGTAGACCTTTTCCATGAACAAATAAGAGATAGCATGGCCCTCATCCATAGGAAAGAAACCCGGGAAAGATTTCAAGCAATCATTGGTGAAGTTAATACCCATAATCATGGTATTAGTAGTAACTCCCAAATAGTTGTCAAGTCTAGTGAAACTATCCTTAACATCTCCAATGTGCTTTAAATAGATATCCGGGTCCTTATCCTTATGGAGATCCACCTTGACAATCACATCATCAAGGTAAGCATGTCGGATATCATTAACAAGTCTCACATCATTCGCCTTATGATACTTGGGATTTTTTAGTTTGAAACCATTTCCTTGAAGACATCCATCCTCATAGTAGTTATTAAGGTAGTGTCTATACACCCCTTTCATGAACCTTGGAGAATAGATATACTCCTTATTCACCACCTTAACTCTGGGAAGACTTTCCAAACAATCTTTGGTGAAAATTAATCCGGGGTCTTTATTGTCAACCACCCGAAGGTTTTGGTTGAGCTTAACCGTAGGGATGTCAATTTCACTAGAGTGTTTGAGCTTGATAATAGGACTTAGAACCTCATTTGGTTCCATATCAACCACAACCTCATCGGAGAAGGAGTCGAGTAGGGTTGTTTTAATGGTTCGGGCAGTCTTATCAACCATGGTATCAACCTCCCGAGGGGGGGGGGGGGTCAATCCCTTCCTCCTCCTCCTCCAAAGTAACCTTTTTAGCTCCTCTTTTGTATCTATTAACTTTAAAGAAAGGGTGGTCAGCCTTTTTTACCTTGAAGCCCTCATTCTTTTGAGAGTCCAAGTCCAAAGGTTCTTTCCCTTTTCTATGAGTAATAGTATTGGAATCCTCATCTTGTTCAATGATAATGTCAATTCTATTCCCATCTTTTTCTTCTTTTTCCTTCCTTTCTTTTTCGGCCAACACTTTACAAGTAAAAGCGTGATGGCCAAAAGTTTTGCAATTAAAACAATAGTTAGGGTATGTCTCATACCTAACATATTGAGTGTGAAATCTGCCATTAGGCAGTTTGATCTTGAACTCAAGGGGAGGAGCTTTTGAGGCATCAATCTCAATAAGAACTCTCGCAAAGTGAGATCTAATATTTTGTTGGGTAACCAAATCAGTAGCCAAAGGGACTCCCACCCTAGAAGCAATTTCACTTATGATTTCCTCTTCCCAAAGTCTCATAGGAAGGTTAGGGAATTGTACCCAAATGGGCAGTTTGAGGAACTCCTCACTATCCATAGAGAAATCATCCGAAAGAGGTTTTAAGGGAAAAGATTTCCCTAGGATAGTATAAGGTCCTTCCATAAGAACTTTAGCCCTATCCTCCTCATTTTTGAACTTAAAAATGACCCATCCTTTATCATGGGACCTAGCTTGGCAAGGAACATTCCATTTAGTAATCATCTCATGGATGAGTTTGAAACCGGGGAAACGCCCATCAAAGTAGGCAACAAGGCAAAACCCCCATAAATCAACCATAGAGGTTAATTTCCGAGAGGAGAGGTCAACAAACTCACCAACCGGGGCAATGTATTTAAGTTTCATTCCCTTCTCCACTTTCCTATTGTCCTTGAAGAGAGAATTCCAAGGCTTGGGATTAGTCCCGGCAGAGGTACCAAAACCTTTACCATTTGTCAATGCCGCGGCATAAGAAGTAGGGAGAATGGGTTCCTTTTCACCTAATGCCGCGGCATAAGGTATCATAGCATTATCATCACTTAAACTTGGTTCCATAGTGGTAGTAACCACATTCGAGGTCCCATTCTTATCAAGAATAGAATTAAGAATAGTATCCGAGCCATTGGAGGGTTCATTAGTAGCCAAGAGAGATTTATCAACCAAATGGGGGGTAACACCATTAATGTTATCACCCTCCCTCAAAGAAGCATTAATATCACCAATACAATCACTATTAGCATTAAAGGCGTTTTCAAAAATCCCCTTTATAGGAGCATTAGTGACAACATTTTCAACAATCTCCTTTAAAGGAGCATTGGTTTCAACGGAAAGTTCACCAAGAATGGGAGAGGAGGTTACCTCGGGGATTCTTTCCTTAGAGGAATTTGAGGCCTCGTCCGAGCTAGGAGACGGAAGGCTGACCTTGGAATTGTGTTCCAAACTAACATTCAAGGTAGGACCCGAGGCAAGGGAGTCCATTTATTCCTCTTGAGCAACTATCGTTCCTTCACTTGAAGTCGTGTTTACCGATGCTTCATCTCCAAACTCCAAAGTTTGAGCTTTAGCTTTGAGACTAGCCGAGGACTTGAGGGGAACCGGAGTCCTCTTCTTCTTGTTGCTCTTCTTCTTAGGCATGAGAAAGGAGGAGGAGAGCTAGGAGAACCTCCACCCCAAACTCATAAAAGAAGAAAGCAAGGACCGTACCAATGGCGGATTATGACCGTTGGAGAAGGTACGGCTTAAACCAAAAACTTCCCCGATGATGGAAGAAGTTGGAGAAAGTTAATCAACACAGCTTGGGGAACCCAGAACAAAGCTCAAATCCAAAAATGACCAAGCCAATCGGTGGGAAACTCTGTTGACCTTCCCGGATGAATAGTAACCGCGAAGAGGATATGAGCGAACCAGGTCCAAAAACATGAAAACCGAGCTCAAAATTTAGAGAATCTGCACCCCAAAGAAGATTGAAGTGTAGAGTAGCTAAAATTTGAGCTAAGAAAGCATGAAAAGAAGGATGCCAACGAAGAAAAACGCAAGAACAGCCCAAGCGGGAGTTTACGAATAGCAAGGAGCTAGAGAGAGACTCTCTCAAACGTAAACTTCAACAGCCGCTGGTTTCAAATCATCAAGGGATGATTGCCTAATTAATAAAATACACTGTATTTACGCTAAAAGTGCTCTATTTTCGCTGAGAACGCTAAATCATAGAGATAAGGCTATGTATTTGTGACACTCATATCTTGCTGTGTATTTATCCGTTTGGAGCGTATTATATCTCGTTGGAAAGATAGACGGAGCTCTAAAGCTATTGTTTCAACTTCATTTACAATGCAATATTTAAAAGTTAAAGATTAACCATATATTCACAAATGTTTCTGATTTCACTCCGATTTCGTGTAGAATTTGATGCGATCATATCTTGCTCTATTTAGTGGCGTTGAAAGCGTTTAATATCTCGTTGGAAAGATCTTACCGAGTTCGAAAACTTGCCCTCAGGCGCTGGTTTCAAAATATCAAGGGATGTTTGCCTAATTACTAAAATACACTGTATTTACGCTAAAAGTGCTCTATTTTCGCTGAAAACGCTAAATCATAGAGATAAGACTAAGTATTTGTGACACTCATATCTTTCTGTGTGTTTATCCGTTTGGAGTGTATTATATCTCATTGGAAAGATAGATCGGAGCTCTAAAGCAATTGTTCTACCTTCATTTACAATACATTAATTAAGAGTTACAGATTAACCATATATTCACAAATGTTTCTGATTTAAATCTGAACTCGTGTAGAATATGATGCGATCATATCTTTCTCTATTTTGTGCCGTTGAAAGCGTTTAATATCTCTTTGGAAAGATCTTACCGAGTTCTAAAACTTGTCTTCAGGCGCAGGTTTCAAAGTATCAAGGGATGATTGCCTAATTACTAAAATACACTCTATTTACGCTAAAACTGTTCTATTTTCGCTGAAAACGCTAAATCATAGAGATAAGACTAAATATTTGTGACACTCATATCTTGCTGTGTGTTTATCCGTTTGGAGCGTATTATATCTCGTTTGAAAGATAGATCGAAGACCTAAATCTATTGTTCCAACTTCATTTACAATGAATTAATTAAAAGTTACAGATTAACCATATATTCACAAATGTTTCTGATTTCCCTCCGAACTCGTGTAAAATTTGATGCGATCATATCTTGCTCTATTTTGTGCCGTTGAGAGCGTTTAATATCTCGTTGGAAAGATCATACCGAGTTCTAAAACTTGTCTTCAGGCGCTGGTTTCAAAATATCAAGGGATGACTGCCTAATTACTAAAATACACAGTATTTATGCTAAAAGTGCTCTATTTTCACTGAAAACGCTAAATCATAGAGATAAGGCTAAGTATTTGTGACACTCATATCTTGCTGTGTGTTTATCCGTTTGGAGGGTATTATATCTCTTTGGAAAGATAGATCGGATCTCTAAAGCTATTGTTCCAACTTAATTTACAATGCATTATTTAAAAGTTACAGATTAGCCATATATTCACAAATGTTTCTGATTTCACTCCGAACTCGTGTAGAATTTGATGCGATCATATCTTTCTGTATTTCGTGCCGTTGAAAGCGTTTAATATCTCGTTGGAAAGATATTAGCGAGTTATAAAACTTGTCTTCCGGCGCTGATTTTAAAATATCAAGGGATGACTGACTAATTACTAAAATACACTGTATTTATGCTAAAAGTGCTCTATTTTCGCTGAAAACGTTAAATCATAGAGATAAGGCTAAGTGTTTGTGACACTCATATCTTGCTGTGTGTTTATCCGTTTTGAGCGTATTATATCTCGTTGGAAAGATAGATCGGAGCTCTAAAGCTATTGTTCCAACTTCATTTACAATGCATTAATTAAAAGTTACAGATTTACCATATATTCACAAATGTTTCTGATTTCACTCCGAACTCGTGTAGAATTTGATGCGATCATATCTTGCTCTAATTTGTTCCGTTGAAAGCGTTTAATACCTCGTTGGAAAGATCTTACCGATTTCTAAAACTTTTCTTCAGGCGCTGGTTTCAAAATATCAAGGGAGTATTGCCTAATTACTAAAGTACACTGTATTTACGCTAATGATTTGTGACACTCATATCTTGCTGAGTATTTATCCGTTTGGAGCGTATTATATCTCGTTGGAAGGATAGATCGGAGATCTAAAGCTGTTGTTCCAACTTCATTTGCAATGCATTAATTAAAAGTTACAGATTAACCATATATTGACAAATGTTTCTGATTTTACTCTGAACTCGTGTAGAATTTGATGCGATCATATCTTGCTCTATTTTGTTCCTTCAAAAGCGTTTAATATCTCACTGGAAAGATCATAACGAGTTCTAAAACTTGTCTTCAGGCGCTGGTTTCAACATATCAAGGGATGATTGCCTAATTACTAAAATACACTGTATTTACGCTAAAAGTGCTCTATTTTCGCTGAAAGCGCTAAATCTTAGAGATAAGGCTAAGTATTTGTGACACTCATATCTTGCTGTGTGTTTATCAGATTGGAGCGTATTATATGTCGTTGGAAGGATAGATCGGATCTCTAAAGCTATTGTTACAACTTAATTTACAATGCATTCTTTAAAAGTTACAGATTAACCATATACTCACAAATGTTTCTGATTTCACTCTGAACTCGTGTAGAATTTGATGCGATCATATCTTGCTCTATTTTGTGCCGTTGAAAGTGTTTTATTACTCGTTGGAAAGATCTTAACGAGTTCTAAAACATGTCTTCAGGAGATGGTTTCAGAATATCAAGGGATGATTGCGTAATTACTAAAATACACTGTATTTACGCTAAAAGTGCTCTATTTTCGCTGAAGACACTAAATCATAGAGATAAGGCTAAGTATTTGTGACATTCATATCTTGCTCTGTGTTTATCCGTTTGGATCGTATTATATCTCGTTGAAAAGATTGATCGGAGCTCTAAAGCTATTGTTCCAACTTCATTTACTGCCGCTAAAACATTTGTGAATATATGGTTAATCTGTAACATTTAATTAATGCATTGTAAATGAAGTTGGAACAATAGCTTTAGATCTCCGATCTATCTTTCCAACGAGATATAATACGCTCCAAACGGATAAACACATAGCAAGATATGAGTGTCACAAATACTTAGCCTTATCTCTATGATTTAGCGTTTTCAGCGAAAATAGAGCACTTTTAGCGTAAATACAGTGTATGTTAGTAATTAGGCAATCATCCCTTGTTATTTTGAAACCAGCGCCCAAAGACAAGTTTTAGAACTCGGTAAGATCTTTCCGACGAGATATTAAACGCTTTCAACAGCACAAAATAGAGCAATATATGATCGCATTTGATTTTACATGAGTTCGGAGTGAAATCAGAAACATTTATGAATATATGGTTAATCTGTTACTTTTAAATAATGTATTGTAAATGAAGTTGGAACGATAGCTTTAGAGCTACGATCTATCTTTCCAACGAGATATAATACGCCCAAAACGGATAAACACACAGCAGGATATGAGTGTCACAAATACTTAGCCTTATCTCTATGATTTAGCGTTTTCAGCGAAAATAGAGCACTTTTAGCGTAAATACAGTGTATTTTAGTAATTAGGCAATCATCCCTTGATATTTTGAAACCAGAGCCTGAAGATAAGTTTGAGAACTCGGTAAGGTCCTTCAAACGAGATATAAACGCTTTCAACGGCACAAAAGAGAGCACGATATGATCGCATCGCATTCTACACGAGTTCGGAGTGAAATCAGATACATTTGTGAATATATGGTTAATCTGTAACTTTTAATTAATGCACAGTAAATGAAGTTGGAGCAATAGCTTTAGAGCTCCGATCAATCTTTCCAACGAGATATAATACGATCCAAACGGATAAACACAGAGCAAGATATGAGTGTCACAAATACTTAGCCTTATCTCTATGATTTAGCGTTTTCAGCGCAAATAGAGCACTTTTAGCGTAAATACAGTGTATTTTAGTAATTAGGCAATCATCCCTTGATATTTTGAAACCAGCGCCTGAATACAAGTTTGAGAACTCGGTAAGGTCCTTCAAACGAGATATTAAACGCTTTCGACGGCACAAAAGAGAGCAAGATATGATCGCAGCGCATTCTACACGAGTTCGGAGTGAAATCAGATACATTTGTGAATATATGGTTAATCTGTAACTTTTAATTAATGCACAGTAAATGAAGTTGGAACAATTGCTTTAGAGCTCCGATCTATCTTTCCAACTAGATATAATACGCTCCAAACGGATAAACACACAGCAAGATATGAGTGTCACAAATACTTTGCCTTATCTCTATGATTTAGCGTTTTCAGCGAAAATAGAGCACTTTTAGCGTAAATACAGTGTATTTTAGTAATTAGGCAGTCATCCCTTGATATTATGAAACCAGAGCCTGAAGAAAAATTTTAGAACTCTGTAAGATCTTTCCAACGAGATATTAAACGCTTTCAACGGCAAAAAATAGAGCATGATATGATCGCATCGCATTCTACACGAGTTCGGAGTGAAATCAGAAACATTTGTGAATATATGGTTAAACTGTAACTTTTAATTAATGCATTGTAAATGAAGTTGGAAAAATAGCTTTAGATATCCGATCTATCTTTCTAACGAGATATAATACGCTCCAAATGGATAAACACACAGCAAGAAATGAGTGTCACAAATACTTAGCCTTATCTCTATGATTTAGTGTTTTCAGCGAAAATACAGCACTTTTAGCGTAAATACAGTGTATTTTAGTAATTAGGAAATTATCCCTTGATATTTTGAAACCAGCGCCTGAAGACAAGTTTTACAACTCGCTAAGATCTTTCCAAAGAGATATTAATCGCTATCAACGGCACAAATTAGAGCAAGATATGATCACATTAAATTCTACACGAGTTCGGAGTGAAATCAGAAACATTTGTGAATATATGGTTAATCTGTAACTTTTAATTAATGCATTTTAAATGAAGTTGGAACAATAGCTTTAGAGCTCCGATCTATCTTTCCAACGAGTTAAAATAAGCTCCAAACGGATCAACACACAGCAAGATATGAGTGTCACAAATACTTAGCCTTATCTCTATGATTTAGCGTTTTCAGCGAAAATAGAGCACTTTTAGCGTAAATACAGTGTATTTTAGTAATTAGGCAATCAACCCTTGATATTTTGAAACCGGCGCCCGAAGACATGTTTTAGAACTCGGTAAGATCTAAAAAATAGAACTCGGTAAGATCTTTCCAACGAGATATTAAACGCTTTCAACAACACAAAATAGAGGAAGATATGATCGCATCAATTTCTACACGAGTTCGGAGTGAAATCAGAAACATTTGTGAATATATGGTAAATCTGTAACTTTTAACTAATGCATTGTAAATGAAGTTGGAACAATAGCTTTAGAGCTCCGATCTATCTTTACAACGAGATATAATACGCTCCAAACGGATAAATACACAGCAAGATATGAGTGTCACAAATACTTTGGCTTATCTCTAAGATTTAGCGTTTTCAGCGAAAATAGAGTACTTTTAGCGTAAATATAGTGTATTTTCGTAAATACGCTATCATCCATTGATATTTTGAAACCAACGCCTGAAGACAAGTTTTAGAACTCGGTATGATCTTTCCAACGAGATATTAAACGCTTTCAACGGCATAAAATAGAGCAAGATATGATCACATCAAATTCTACACGAGTTCGGAGTGAACTCAGAAACATTTGTGAATATATGCTTCATCTGTAACATTTAATTAATGCATTGAAAATGAATTTGGAAAAATAGATTTAGATCTCCGATCTATCTTTCCAACGAGATATAATACGCTCCAAACGGATAAACACACAGCAAGATATGAGTGTCAGAAATACTTAGCCTTATCTCTATGATTTAGCGTTTAAGCGAAAATAGAGCACTTTTAGCGTAAATACAGTGTATTTTAGTAATTAGGCAATCATCCCTTGATATTTTGAAACCGGAACCTGAAGACAAGTTTTAGAACTCAGTAAGATGTTTCCAACGAGATACTAAACGCTTTCAACGGCACAAAATAGAGCAAGATATGATCGCATCAAATTCTACACGAGTTCGGAGTGAAATCAGAAACCTTTGTGAATATATGGTTAATTTGTAACTTTTAATTATTGCATTGTAAATTAAGATGGAACAATAGATTTAGAGCTCCGATCTATCTTTCCAACGAGATATAATACGCTCGAAACGGATAAACACACAGCAAGATATGAGTGTCACAAATACTTAGCCTTATCTCTATGATTTAGCGTTTTCAGCGAAAATAGAGCACGTTTAGCGTAAATACAGTGTATTTTAGTAATTAGGAAATAATCCCTTGATATTTTGAAACCAGCGCCTGAAGACAAGTTTTAGAACTCGGTGAGAGATTTTCAACGAGATATTAAACGCTCTCAACGGCACATAGTAGAGCAAGATATGATCGCATCAAATTCTACACGAGTTCGGAGTGAAATCAGAAACATTTGTGAATATATGGTTAATCTGTAAATTTTAATTAATGCATTGTAAATGAAGTTGGAACAATATCTTTAGAGCTCCGATCTATCTTTCCAACGAGATATAATACGTTCCAAACTGATAAACACACTGCAAGATATGAGATTCACAAATACATAGCCTGATCTCTATGATTTTGCGTTTTCCGAGAAAATAGAGCACGTTTAGCGTAAATACAGTGTATTTAAGTAATTAGGCAATCATCCCTTGATATTTTAAAACCCGCGCCTGAATACAAGTTTTATAAATCGGTAAGATCTTTCCAACGAGATATTAAACGCGTTCAACGGCACAAAATAGAGCAGTATATGATCGCATCAAATTGTACACGAGTTCGGAGTGAAATCAGAACATTTGTGAATATATGGTTAATCTGTAACTTTTAATTAATGCATTGTAAATTAAGTTGGAACATTAGCTTTAGAGCTCCGATCTATCTTTCAAAGAAGATATAATACGCTCCAAACGGATCAACACACAGCAAGATATGAGTGTCACAAATACTTAGCATTATCTCTATGATTTAGCGTTTTCAGCGAAAATAGAGAACCTTTCGCGTAAATACAGTTTATTTTAGTAATTAGGCAATCATCCCTTGCTATTTTGAAACCCGCGCCTGAAAACAAGTTTTAGAACTCGGTAAGCTCTTTCCAACGAGATATTAAACGCTTTCAACGGCACAAAATAGAGCAAGATATGATCGCATCAAATTCTACCCGAGTTTGGAGTGAAATCAAAAACATTTGTAAATATATGGTTAATCTGTAACTTTTAAGAAATGCATTGTAAATTAAGTTGGAACAATAGCTTTAGAGCTCCGATCTATCTTTCCAACGAGATATAATACGCTCGAAACGGATAAACACACAGCAAGATATGAGTGTCACAAATACTTAGCCTTATCTCTATGATTTAGCGTTTTCAGCGAAAATAGAGTACGTTTAGCGTAAATACAGTGTATTTTAGTAATTCGGCATTCATCCCTCGACATTTTGAAACCTGCACCTGAAGAAAAGTTTTAGAACTCGGTAAGAGCTTTCCAACGAGATATTAAACGCTTTCAACGGAACAAAATAGAGCAAGATATGATCGCATCAAATTCTACACGAGTTCGGAGTGAAATCAGAAACATTTGTGAATATATGGTTAATATGTAACTTTTCATTAATGAATTGTAAATTAAGTTGGAACAATAGCTTTAGATCTCCGATCTATCTTTCCAGCGAGATATAATACGCTCCAAACGGATAAACACACAGCAAGATATATGTGTCACAAATACTTAGCCTTATCTCTATGATTTAGCGTTTTCAGCGAAAATAGAGCACTTTTAGCGTAAATTCAGTGTATTTTAGTAATTAAACAATCATCCCTTGATATTTTGAAACCAGCGCCAGAAGAAAAGTTTTAGAACTAGGTAAGATAGTTCTAACGAGATGTTAAACGCTTTCAACGGCACAAAATAGAGCAAGATATGATCGCATCAAATTCTACACGAGTTCGGAGTGAAATCAGAAACATTTGTGAATATATGGTTAATCTATAACTTTTAATTAATGAATTCTAAATTAAGTTGGAACAATAGGTTTAGAGCTCCGATCTATCTTTCCCACGAGATATAATACGCTCCAAACGGATAAACACACAGCAAGATATGAGTGTCACAAATACTTAGCCTAATCTCTATGATTTAGCGTTTTCAGTGAAAATAGAGCACTTTTAGCGTAAATACTGTGTATTTTAGTAATTAGGCTATCATCCCTTGATATTTCGAAACCAGCGCCTGAAGAAATGCTTTAGAACTCGATAATATCTTTCCAACGAGATATTAAACGCTTTCAACGGCACAAAATAGAGCAAGATATGATCGCATCAAATTCTACACCAGTTCGGAGTGAAATCAGAAACATTTGTCAATATATGGTTAATCTGTAACTTTTAATTAATGCATTGTAAACTAGGTTTGAACAATAGCTTTAGAGCTCTGATATAACTTTCCAACTAGATATAATACGCTCCAAACGAATAAACACACAGCAAGATATGAGTGTCACAAATACTTAGCCTTATCTCTATGATTTATTGTTTTCAGCGAAAATAGAGCAATTTTAGCGTAAATACAGTGTACTTTAGTAATTAGGCAATCATCCCTTGATACTTTGAAACCAGCGCCTGAAGACAAGTTTTAGAACTCGGTAAGATCTTTCCAACGAGATATTAAACGCTCTCAAGTTATCAAAATAGAGCCAGATTTGATCGCATCAAATTCTACACGAGTTCGGAGTGAAATCAGAAACATTTGTGAATATATGGTTAATCTGTAACTTTTAATTAATGCATTGTAAATTAAGTTGGACCATTAGCTTTAGAGCTCCGATATATCTTTCCAACGAGATATAATACGCTCCAAACGGATAAACACACAGCAAGATATGAGTGTCACAAATACTTAGCCTTATTTCTTTGATTTAGCGTTTTCAGAGAAAATAGAGCACTTTTAGTGTAAGTACAGTGTATTTTAGTAATTAGGCAATCATCCCTTGATATTTTGAAACCAGAGCCGGAAGACAAGTTTTAGAACTCGGTAAGAGCTTTCCAACGAGATATTAAACGCTTTCAACGGCACCAAATAGAGAAAGATATGATCGCATCAAATTCTACACGAGTTCGGAGTGAAATCAGAAACATTTGTGAATATATGGTTAATTTGTAACTTTTAA
Organism: Cuscuta europaea; assembly: GCA_945859875.1. Classification (NCBI taxonomy): domain Eukaryota; kingdom Viridiplantae; phylum Streptophyta; class Magnoliopsida; order Solanales; family Convolvulaceae; genus Cuscuta; species Cuscuta europaea. The sequence continues at coordinate 3,128,661 of CAMAPE010000018.1, read as the reverse complement.
CTAATGCATTGTAAATGAAGTTTTAACAATAGCTTTAGAGCTCCGATCTATCTTTCCAAAGAGATATAATACGCTCCAAACGGATAAACACACAGCAAGATATGAGTGTCACAAATACTTAGCTTTATCTCTAAGATTTAGCGTTTTCAGCAAAAATAGAGCACTTTTAGCGTAAATAAAGTGTATTTTAGTAATTAGGAAACAATCCCTTGATTTTTTGAAAGCAGGGCCTGTATTTTAGTATTTTAGGAATTTTCCCCACACACTAGGGACTCCCAGCTTACTAAGAAGTTAGGGCTGATCCGAGACATCCTTGTCTCAAAATATGACTCCATTGAGAGCACAAAAACAGCCCTCTCTAAGATGGTTACAAATGGGAAATTGTGCTCTTTAAAAGTGTATGACTTGATTAGAGTCAAGGGCACCAAACAGGTGTGGATGCCCTTTATTTGGAAAGCTTACATACCTCCTAAGTTCTCATTCATTGCATGGCTTGCTTTCCGCAACCGCCTTGCAACGTATGATAATCTTAGTATGCTTTATGTGATTAACACTTTCCCATTTTGAAAGGGTGAACTGGAGACGGTGCCACACCTTTTCTTTGGTTGTCAATTTACATGCACAATTTGGAGCAAAGTAAGAGCATGGATTGGAATGCCTAGAGAGATGTCTACCATGGAAAGCTCAGTCAAGTGGATTAGGAAGGATCATGCAGGCGCGGGGATCAAGGCAAAGGCACTCAGAATTGCATTCATCTATACTATCTACTGGTTATGGAGAGTTCGAAAAGCCACCAGATTTGATGATAAAAAGACCCATGAGGAAGATGTTTTTGCCAGGATCCAATACATAGTGTATAAGATCCTCTGTAGTATTTACCCTCATGAGCTTATTACTTTTTGACATTTGATAGGGTGCGGCTACATGCCTTATTTTGTGTGATTTGCGACTGATTGTATTAGCCCACAGGTTTATGGTATATCCCATGTTGGGATAGCTCCATTTTTGTCCCCCATATATTTTGCCTTACTTGTACAGAAACTCTTTTGGATGATATATATAATTACCCTTTATCCAAAAAATTGAAAGCATCGCCTGAAGACAAGTTTTAGAACTCGGTAAGATCTTTCCAATGAGATATTAAACGCTTTCAACTGCACAAAAGAGAGCAAGATATGATCGCATCAAATTCTACACCAGTTCGGAGTGAAATCAGAACATTTGTGAATATATGGTTAATCTGTAACTTTTAATTAATGTAATGTAAATGAAGTTGGAACAATAGCTTTAGAGCTCCGATCTATCTTTCCAACGAGATATAATACGCCCCAAACGGATAAACACACAGCAGGATATGAGTGTCACAATTACTTAGCCTTATCTCTGTGATTTAGCGTTTTCAGCGAAAATAGAGCACTTTTAGCGTAAATACAATGTATTTTAGTAATTAGGCAATTATCCCTTGATATTCTGAAACCAGATCCTGAAGACAAGTTTTATAACTCGGTAAGATCTTTCCAACGTGATATTAAACGCTTTCAACGGCACAAAATAGAGCATGATATGATCGCATCACATTCTAGACGAGTTCGGAGTGAAATCAGAAATATTAGGGAATATATGGTTAATATGTAACTTTTAATTAATGAATTGTAAATGAAGTTGGAACAATAGCTTTAGATCTCCGATCTATCTTTCCAACGAGATATATTACGCTCCAAACGGATAAACACACAGCAAGATATGAGTGTCACAAATACTTAGCCTTATCTCTATGATTTAGCGTTTTCAGCGAAAATAGAGCACTTTTAGCGTAAATACAGTGTATTTTAGTAATTAGGCAATCATCCCTTGATATTTTGAAACCAGCGCCTGAAGACAAGTTTTAGAACTCGGTAAGATCTTTCCAACGAGATATTAAACGCTTTGAACAGCACAAAATAGAGCAATTTATGATCGCATTTAATTTTACACGAGTTCGGAGTGAAATCAGAAACATTTGTGAATATATGGTTAATCTGTAACTTTTAATTAATGCATTGTAAATGAAGTTGGAACAATAGATTTAGAGCTCCGATCTATCTTTCCAACGAGATATAATACGCTCCAAACGGATAAACACACAGCAAGATATGAGTGTCACAAATACTTAGCCTTATCTCTATGATTTAGCGTTTTCAGCGAAAATAGAGCACTTTTAGCGTAAATACTGTGTATTTTAGTAATTAGGCAATCATCCCTTGATATTTTGAAACCAGCGCCTGAAGACATGTTTTAGAACTCGAACATATCTTTCCAACGAGATATTAAACGCTTTCAACGGCACAAAATAGAGCAAGATATGATCGCATCAAATTCTACACCAGTTCGAAGTGAAATCAGAAACATTTGTAAATATATGGTTAATCTGTAACTTTTAATTAATGCATTGTAAATTAATTTGGAACAGTAGCTTTAGAGCTCCGATCTATCTTTCCAACGAGATATAATACGCTCCAAACGAATAAACACACAGCAAGATATGAGTGTCACAAATACTTAGCCTTATCTCTATGATTTAGCGTTTTCAGCGAAAATAGAACACTTTTAGCGTAAATACAGTGTATTTTAGTAATTAGGCAATCATCCCTTGATATTTTGAAACCAGCACCTGAAGACAAGTTTTAGAACTTGATAAGACACCCGCACGGGTAGCTCAGTTGGTCGAGTGGTGGGAAAAATTGGACGTAGACCAAGGTTCTAAAGCTATTGTTCCAACTTCATTTACAATGCATTAATTAAAAGTTACAGATTAACGATATATTCACAAATGTTTCTGATTTCACTCTGAACTCGTGTAGAATTTGATGCGATCACATCTTGCTCTTTGTTGTGCCATTGAAAGCGTTTAATATCTCGTTTGAAAGATCATACCGAGTTCTAAAACTTTTCTCCAGGCGCTAGTGTCAAAAAATCAAGGGATTATTGCCTAATTACTAAAATACACTGTATTTACGCTAAAAGTGCTCTATTTTAGCTGAAAACGCTAAATCATAGAGATAAGGCTATTGTTCCAACTTCATTTACAATGCATTCCTACACTGTAATCCTGCTGTGTTTTTATCCGTTTGGGGCGTATTATATCTCGTTGGAAAGATAGATCGGAGCTCTAAAGCTATTGTTCCAACTTCATTTACAATGCATTAATTAAAAGTTACAAATTAACCATATATAAACAAATGTTTCTGATTTCACTCCGAACTCGTGTAGAATTTGATACGATCATATCTTGCTCTATTTTGTGTCGTTGAAATTGTTTAAAATCTAGTTGGAAAGATCTTACCGAGTTCTAAAACTTGTTTTCAGGCGCTGGTTTCAGAATATCAAGGGATGATTTCCTAATTACTAAAATACACTGTATTTGCGCTAAAAGTGATCTATTTTCGCTGAAAACGCTAAATCATAGAGATAAGGCTAAGTATTTGTGACACTCATATCTTGCTGTGTGTTTATCCGTTTGGAGCGTATTATATCTCGTTGGAAATATAGATCGGATCTATAAAACTATTGTTCCAACTTCATTTACAATGCATTAGTTAAAAGTTACAGATTAACGATATATTCTCAAATGTTTCTGATTTCACTCCGAACTCGTGAAGAATTTGATGCGATCATATCTTGCTCTATTTTGTGCCGTTCAAAGCGTTTTATAACTCGTTGGAAATATCATACCGAGTTCTAAAACTTGTCTTCAGGCGTTGTTTTCAAAATATCAATGGATGATTGCCTAATTACTAAAATACACTGTATTTTACGCTAAAAGTGCTCTATTTTCACTGAAAACGCTAAATCATAGAGATAAGGCTAAGTATTTGTGACACTCATATCTTGTTGTGTGTTTATCCATTTGGAGCGTATTATATCTCGTTGGAAAGATAGATCGGGATCTAAAGCTATTGTTCCAACTTCATTTATAATGTATTAAATAAAAGTTACAGATTAACCATATATTCACAAATGTTTTTGATTTCACTGCGAACTCGTGTATAATTTGATGCGATCATATCCTGCTCTATTTTGTGCCGTTGAAAGCGTTTAATATCTCGTTGGAAACATCTTACCGAGTTCTAAAACTTGTCTTCAGGCGTTGGTTTCAATTTTTTGGATGAAATGTAAGTATATATAAAAGACACCCAAAAATAACATTTTACAATGTATCACACGAAATCAACAAAGACGATCTAAGTTAGATAAATCTAACCTAAAATAACGCATCATCAAATAATTGGGCATCCCCCATATCCACCTGATCAGAGTAATCAAAATCAACCATTAGAAATACCCGCAAGTGGGATCTGTAGCAAACTAGCCTAAACCTATATGAACAGGCTCAGCTTCCATCTTTTTCTTCTTCTCCTTATATTGTGTAATTTTTTCCCAGTACTCGTCAAGAATTCTTTGTTCCTCTTCATCCCTTGGCTCATCATATGATTCCTCATCTTCTGTGTCATCGTCCCCCTCTGGTTCAGTCATGGCAGCCGATTCATTAGTTGTGTCTGACTTCAGCTTTTCGCTAACCTCATTAGTTACCCCATTTTCTATTCTTCCCACTTGGACCTCTTTCATTGGTAGCTTTTCTTTTTCTATATTTATTGGGAAAGCCTCATTCACAATTTCCTCTTTCTTTTCAACAATAGCCTCATCCCGTTCTTTTGATGCCAATTTTTTGCAAATAAATGGGTGGTGCCCATACATTTTACAATGGAAACAAAAATGAGGGAAAGTTTCATAAACCCCCATTTGTTTGACTACCTTACCGGAAGGTAATCGTATGGGAAATGATAACGGAGGTGGTTTGGAAACATCAACTTCAATCAGAACCCTAGCAAAGTGGTGATTGCTCCTATCTTGAGTTATTTTATCCATAGAAAGAGGGATTCCTACCATAGATGCAACCTCACTCATAGCGTCCTCATTCCAAAGTTTCATGTGTAAATTAGAAAATTTGACCCAAATGGGAACCTTGAGAAACTCATCATCAAAGGAAAAATCTTCTGAAAGTGATTTTAGCATGAGTTGTACTCCAAAAATGGCATAGGGCCCTCCATTCAACACTTTAGTTCTATCATCATCATTATGAAATTTGAATATAACCCACCCCTTGTTATGTGGTTTAATAATGCAACTAACCCCCCAAGTGTTTTTTAGGTCATAGATCGCCCTAAGGCCTGGAAATTTCCCCGTAAAGAAACCCACAAGACAGAAACCCCACATATCAACCATAGAAGGCAAAATTCTATCCGTAAAATCCAATGACGTGCCTTTTGGCGGAATATACCTCAGTTTCAAGCCATTTGAAGGGTGACGGTTATCTTTAAACAGTGAGGACCACGGTTTGTGGACAACCACTTTATCCGCATCTGCTTGTTGTTTCTTTTCCAGTGGACCAGCTATATCAGCCTGCATAGCAGTGGGAGTAGACACCTTGTCTAGAGCAATCTGCCCAGAGTTACCAGCATTTGCACCTTTCAAAGCTACTGCTATCATAGGTTTCTGCACAGTTGGTTTGACAGCACCAGGGTTGCTGGAAACAGCATCTATTTTTTCAGCACTTGGGATCACAGGAGTTGCACTATCTGCTAGTTTAAGTTGACCAGCTTTACTGGCAGTAAGGTTTTCAACCGTTTTCATCAAATTCCCAGTAGCTATGGTCTTAGCAGCAGTAACGTTTTCACCTGTTTTCATCAACTTCACGGCTTGCAGTTCAGGGAAGTCTTCACCCAAATACTCTAAAGCTGAGTATCTAGAGTTGGTGATATGCCCAAGTTCCCTGGCATCCGTACAATGTGCTACAGCTGAAGGAGCAATCTGCATATTTTTCCCAGTCTGCACCAGGATGGTCTGCCCAGATGAATTCCCAGAAGAACGAAGCTGCATCGCAGGGGAGACCCCTGCAGCAATTTCCACAGCAGGTTTAGCAGCAGTTACCGCAGCTCCTGTACCAGAGAGATGGTTCGCAGATGATTTAGTCACAGTTGGGCCTGGGATTTCCACATCGATATCCCCCAAAACGTCGAACCTCGATGATGAACGAGTAGTTCGCATCCTGGTATTTCCCCCAAATTCGCGATTATTTTTCCGCATCGCAGACCAAGAACACGATTCAGACCTAACAGTCAGACCTGAGAACAAAACCAACCAAAATCCAGGCTACCTAGCTAATCCAGAGATGAGGAGTATCACCACAGTCCCAGATTTCATAGGAAACAACACAAATCTAAACAACGAGCTGTAATTTATCAAAAACGGGTGAACAGTAATCTACGCAAAAGAATTCGTTTTTTTTTTGGATTTTTTGGCCTTAAATCGGTACGCCAAGTACAAATCCACAAACGGAAATGAAAAGGGGAACCAAAATCAGCCAGGGAAACCCAAGAAATCAACTCAGTACCACAATCGAAGACCTCCATACGTTATGCGTGAGCCTGGAAGGGGCGTTCCAGAGAGAGACGCTCTCAACACCCATCTTTTTTAGATATTTCAGGCGCTTCAGGCGCTGGTTTCAAAATATCAACGGATGATTGCCTAATTACTAAAATACACTTTATTTACGCTAAAAGTGCTCTATTTTCGCTGAAAACGCTAAATCATAGAGATAAGGCTAAGTATTTGTGACACTCATATCTTGTTGTGTGTTTATCCGTTTGGAGCGTAATATATCTCGTTGGAAAGATAGATCGGAGCTCTAAAACTATTGTTCCAACTTCATTTACAATGCATTAATTAAAAGTTATAGATTAACCATATATTCACAAATGTTTCTGATTTCACTCTCAACTCGTGTAGAATTTGATGCGATCATATCTTGCTCTATTTTGTGCCGTTGAAAGCGTTTAGTATCTCGTTGGAAAGATCTTACCGAGTTCTAAACTTGACGTCAGGCGCTGGTTTCAAAATATCAAGGGATATTATTATTATTATTATTATTATTATTATTATTATTATTATTATTATTATTATTATTATTATTATTATTATTATTATTGTTATTATTATTTTTATTATGATTATTATTATTATTATTATTATCAATATTATTATTATTATCATTATTATTATTATTATCATTGTTATTATTATCATTGTTATTATTATCATTGTTATTATTATCATTGTTATTATTATCATTGTTATTATTGTCATTATTATTATTATCATCATTATTATTATTATCATTATTATTATTATCATTATTATTATTATCATTATTATTATTATCATTATTATTATCATCATTATTATTATCATTATTATTATTATCATTCTTATTATTATCATTATTATTTTAATTATTATTATTATTATTATTATTATTATTATTATTATTGTTATTATTATTATTATTATTATTATTATTGTTATTATTATTATTGTTATTATTATTATTATTATTATTATTTTTATTATTACTATTAGTATTATTATTATTACTATTATTATTACTATTATTATTATTATTATTATTATTATTACTATTATTATTACTATTATTATTATTACTATTATTATTATTACTAATATTATTACTATTATTATTACTATTATTATTATCATCATCATTATTACTATTATTATTATTATTATAATTAGGGGTATTATTATTATTGTTATTTTATTATTATTATTATTATTATTATTATTATTATTATTATTATTACAAATTTTTCTGATTTCACTCTAAACTCGTGTAGAATTTGATGCGATCATATCTTGCTCTATTTTGTGCCGTTGAAAACGTTTAATATCTCGTTGGAAAGATCTTACAGAGTTCTAAAACTTGTCTTCAGGCGCTGGTTTCAATTTTTTGGATAAAATGTAAATATATATATCCAGAAAAAATAGCATAGTACAATGCATCATGAGTACAATCAAAGTGCATATCCCGAGACACGGCATACCACAAAATCAAGACATAACATCTCCCACATCAACATTTTGAACCCAAACACATTAGGATCAAAATAATATTCCTAATTTAAATTCCCATGAAAAAACGGAAAGGAGTAGTGAATTTGGAATCAAAACAAACTTCCCCTTTCTTTCTTGTAACTCCCGGTAACCCCTCAAGACAGTTAGAGGTGAAGGTAAGGCCCTTCTTGTCCAAATCATCGGTAAGACGGAGAGAGGTATCCACTCTAAGGACACTAGCATTCACAAATCTAAATGGTTTGACAACCAATTTGAAAATCTTACCATTAATCACGTCACACTTGATGATAACATCATTTTGATGTAGCTCATTTTCATTCTTCACAACCCTCTCGGTATCTTCCAGCAAGGCTCCGGAATCAGTTGCGGTATGCCCCTGGGCAGCCCCCAAACCTGCAGACTGGCCTTTAGACCCGGTCGGGTAAGTGGTAGGCCCGGTCGGGTTTTGTACCCGGGCAGCAGTTTTCACATACAGTCCAGCCCCCTGTCGAGACCCGGTCGGTTTTGTAGCATGCCCGGTCGGGTCGGGTGCCTGGGCAGATTCTGGACTAGGGGAACCAGCTCCTATTTTCCCCCCTTCCTCCACTATTTTTTCTTTCTCACTATTCCCCCCTTTACTCTTTGATTCTTGACTATCAACAGCCACTATCTCCTTTCCTCCATTCTCCCCATCACCACTTTTTGCTAGCTTTTTACAAATAAATGGGTGGTGCCCATATTCTTTGCAATGAAAACAAAAGTTAGGAAAAGTTTCATAGAGCACATATTGTTTGAATACCTTTCGGGAAGGTAGTCGTATAGGAAATGAGAGCATTGGCGGCTTTGAAACATCAACTTCTATTAGAATTCTAGCATAGTCATTATTTGTTCTTTCTTGAGTGACCTTATCCGTGGTTATTGGTACCCCAACCATAGATGCCACCTCGCTCATAGCCACATCATTCCATAGCTTCATTGGTAATTTAGGGAATTTAACCCAAATTGGTACCTTGAGAAATTCCGCATCTTCAAATGAGAAATCTTCCGATAGTTCCTTTAGCATGAGAAGTCTTCCAAAAACCATGTAAGGTCCCTCATGTAGCACCTTAGCTCTATCTTTTTCATTTTGGAATTTAATGATAACCCAACCCTTTTCATGGGATGTCACACGGCACTTCACTCCCCATGTTGCCTTCAAATCATGCACCGCTTTGAGTCCGGGAAAATCTCCCGTGAAGTGTCCAACGAGACAAAAGCCCCACATTTCAATCATGGAGGGTAAGACCCGATCAACAAAATCCAATGTTTCACTTTTAGGTGGGACAAATCTCAGTTTAATGCCATGAGTTGGGTCTCGGTTGTCCTTAAATAATGATTTCCATTGCTTTGTGCTGTCTTCCACAGTTTTGTCATTTGTTTGTCCAGCACCATTCTTCCCAGATTTCTGGCCAGGGAGCTCAATAGGCATGACAGGTATCCCACTGACTGTCAACCCCATTTCAACTGCAGGGGCAGAAAGTATTGGCCTCACTGGTATTGCAGGGGCCTGGTTAACTGCACCAGGTTTGGTCGCTGCAGTGGGTTTTCCATAAGCTTTGGTCGCTGCAGGAGTTTGTCCAGAGCCAAGCTTGGGAAATTCGTCTTCAAGTCCCTCCAGTAGGTCAAATTGAGACCTGGTAATTTTAACAGAGGTATCCCCTTTGTTCTGCTTGTTTTTACCCATCCCTACCAAAAGCAACAGGGGACAGCTCGAAGCAGAGCTGCTGTTTGCTCGTACAGGCAGACAAGAAAGCCAATTCGAACAGGTAACTCGCAGAGGTAGCTCAAATTAGGCACAGAAACCTTCAAACAAAACGATGCACAGAATACAGCTACTATATCGCACAACGCAGCGTAACAGAGGCCGTACTCGTATGAGTCGCAAATCTTTGTTAGGCTTCTTTCAACCGTTTTTTCTCATCCCAAGCAAACATCCGAGGTCGGATATTGCAGTAGAAACAAGAAATCCAGCTCAAATTAAAATCAACGACTTAAAACAGGCTCAAATCGAAGAAAAATCAGGTAGATGAACAGTAAATCGACGAACTGTAATAGCTTAAAACCTGGGATTTCCGGATTTGAAACAACTCGCAAAGCCAGATTCAAGTAGGAATTAGGGTTATACGAGAGTTCTGACCCAGAAACACATGGAATCGATACATCACAGACCAGAAATCAAACCAAACGTGAAGTTTCTCATCGGAAAAGAACTGGGCGTGAGTTTCCCAGGAGAGAGAAGCTCTCAACTTTTCAGGCGCTGGTTTCAAAATATCAAGGAATGATTGCCTAATTACTAAAATACACTGTATTTACACTAAAAGTGCTCTATTTTCGCTGAAAACACTAAATCATAGAGATAAGGCTAAGTATTTGTGACACTCATATCTTGTTGTGTGTTTATCCGTTTGGAGCGTATTATATCTCGTTGGAAAGATAGATTGGAGCTCTAAACCTATTGTTCCAACTTCATTTAAAATACATTAATTAAAACTAATAGATTCACCATATATTCACAAATGTTTCGTGCGAAATATAGTCCCAAATACTTAGCCTTATCCCTATGATTTAGCGTTTTCAGCAAAAAAAGAGGACTTTTAGCGTAAATACAGTGTATTTTAGTAATCAGGCAATAATCCCTTGATATTTTGAAACCAGCGCCTGAAGACATGTTTTAGAACTCGGTAAGATCTTTCCAACGAGATATTAAACGCTTTCAACAGTACAAAATGGAGCAAGATATGATCGCATCAAATTCTACACGAGTTCGGAGTGAAATCAGAAACATTGGTGAATATATGGATATTAAACGCTTTCAACGGCAAAAATTAGAGCAAGATATGATCGCATCAAATTCTACACGAGTTCGGAGTGAAATCAGAAACATTTTTGAATATATGGTTAATCTGTAACTTTTAAATAATGCATTGTAAATGAATTTGGAACAATAGCTTTAGAGATCCGATCTATCTTTCCAACGAGATATAATACGCTCCAAACGTATAAACACACAGCAATATATGAGTGTCACAAATACTTAGCCTTATCTCTATCATTTAGCGTTTTCAGCGAAAACAGAGCACTTTTAGCATAAATACAGTGTTTTTTAGTAATTAGGCAATCATCCCTTAATATTTTGAAACAGCGCCTGAAGACAAGTTTTAGAACTCGGTAAGATCTTTCCAACGAGTTATTAAACGCTTTCAACGGCACAATATAGAGGAAGATACATATCATGCTCTATTTTGTGCCGTTGAAAGCGTTTAATATCTCGTTGGAAAGATCTTACCGAGTTATAAAACTTGTCTTCAGGATCTTGTTTCAGAATATCAAGGGATGATTGCCAAATTACTAAAATACACTGTATTTACCTAAAAGTGCTCTATTTTCGCTGAAAACGCTAAATCATAGAGATAAGGCTAAGTATTTGTGACACTCATATCTTGCTGTGTGTTTATCCATTTGGAGCGTATTATATCTCGTTGGAAAGATAGATCGGAGGTCTAAAGCTATTGTTCCAACTTCATTTACAATGCATTAATTAAAAGTTACAGATTAACCATATATTCTCAAATGTTTCTGATTTCACTCCGAACTCGTGTAGAATTTGATGCGATCATATCTTGCTCTATTTTGTGCCTTTGAAAGCGTTTAATATCTAGTTGGAAAGATCTTACCGAGTTATAAAACTTGTCTTCAGGCGCTGGTTTCAAAATATCAAGGGATGATTGCCTAATTACTAAACTACACTGTATTTACGCTAAAAGTGTTCTATTTTCGCTGAAAACGCTAAATCATAGAGATAAGGCTAAATCTTTGTGACACTCATATCTTGCTGTGTGTTTATCCGTTTGGAGCGTATTATATCTCGTTGGAAAGATAGATCAGAGCTCTAAAGCTATTGTTCCAACTTAATTTACAATGCATTAATTAAAAGTTACATATCAACGATATATTCACAAATATTTCTGATTTCACTCCGAACTCGTGTGGAATTTGATGCGATCATATCTTGCTCTATTTTGTGACGTTGAAATCGTTTAATATCACGTTGGAAATATCATACCAAGTTCTAAAACTTGTCTTCAGGCGCTGGTTTCATAAAGATAGATCAGATCTCTAAAGCTATTGTTCCAACTTCATTTACAATGCATTAATTAAAAGTTACAGATTAACCATATTTTCACAAATGCTTCTGATTTCACTCCGAACTCGTGTAGAATTTGATGTGATCATATCTTGCTCTATTTTGTGCTGTTGAAAGCGTTTAATATCTCGTTATAAGGATCTTAGCGATTTCTAAAACTTGTCTTCAGGCGCTGGTTTCAAAATATCAAGGCATGATTGCCTAATTACTGAAATACATTGTATTTACGCTAAAAGTGTCTATTTTCGCTGAAAATGCTAAATCATAGAGATAAGGCTAAGTATTTGTGACACTCATATCTTTCTGTGTGTTTATCCGTTTGGATCGTATTATATCTAGTTGGAAAGATTGATCGGACGCTCTAAAGCTATTGTTCCAACTTCATTTACAATGCATTAATTAAAAGTTACAGATTAACGATATATTCACAAATGTTTCTGATTTCACTCCGAACTCGTGCAAAATTTGATGCGATCATATCTTGCTCTATTTTGTGCCGTTGAAAGCGTTTAATATGTCGTTGGAAAGATCTTACCGAGTTCTAAAACTTGTCTTCAGTCGCCGGTTTCAATTTTTTTGGATAAAATGTAAATATATATATCCAGAAAAATAGCATAGTACAATGCATCATTAGTACAATCAAAGTGCATATCCCAAGACATAGGATACCACAAACTCAAGACATGCCATTTCACAAATCAACATTTTGAACCCAAACAGTTTAGGATCAAAATAATATTCCTAAATTAAATTCCCATGAAAAAACGGAAAGGAGTAGTAAATTTGGAGTCAAAACAAACTTCCCCTTTCTTTTTTGTAACTCCCGGTAACCCTTCAAGACAGTTGGAGGTGAAGGTAAGGCCCTTCTTGTCCAAATCATCGGTAAGACGGAGAGAAGTATCCACTCTAAGGACACTAGCATGCACAAATCTAAATGGTTTGACTATTAACTTGAAAGTTTTACCATTAATTACCTCACATTTTATGACAACATCATTTTGTTGCAACTCGTTTTCATTCTCCACGACCCTCTCGGTATCTTCTAGCAAGGCCCCTGAATTTTTTCTAGCTGCTGTATGCCCCTGGACAGCCCCCAAACTTGCTGCCCGGCCAATAGACTCGATTGGGTAAATGGCAGACCCGGTCGGGTTTGGCTCATTGCTAGCAGATTTCTCCATCGTTCCAGCCCCCTGACAAAGCCCTGTAGACCCGGTCGGGTTTGGAGCACCCCCCGGTCGGGCTGGGTACCCTGGCAGATTCTGGCCGAATGGAGACAACTCCAGTTTTTCCACCATCACCACCTATTTTTTCTCTATCAACGTTTCCCCCTTTGCTCTTTGGTTCTTGACCTTCAACAACCATTTTCTGTTGGTCCCGGTTATACTGGATACAGTCTAGAGGGGGGGGTGAATAGACTGTATTGGTTTTTAGCTTTTTAAACTAAGTACCAGATTTACAGAATAGCCTGTTCTGTTGAAGGAACAGACTGGCAGCGGATGGGGTTCTGGCAGGGAGTTCTGTTAGCCTCAGAGAAGCAGAGGCAGTAGGCCTTCTGTTAACTCGTAGAACAAGTTCTGCTGAACACAGATACCAAGTCCAAGGAGTTAAACAGTTCTATCTAAGTGCAAGTAATAGAAGCAGTAAGTAAACGACACCAGGGATTTTTATAGTGGTTCAAGGAACAACTCATTCCTCTAATCCACTGTTCCACTAAGCTGTAAAAACTTCCGTTTACAAAGCCTTAGTCCTAGTACTTAAGAAGCACTCCACGTCTTCTTCAAGCCTAGATGTGTCCTGAGATGCACTGCCTGGCTTCCTTTAACACTGGTCCTTTCACTGAGTTTCCTTGAAGTATCACCACTTCACTACTCCAGTTATTCGGACGTCCTTCTTGTAGCAAGAAGAGTTTCTGTTGAAACAGGGGTTCCTCCAACTAGCTTCGTTACAAAAGATTTGTATGTGATGAGCTTGAAGAGTTGAAGAACACTTGGAACTTTGCTTGAGTTGGAAAGAGTATTTTTCCAACTTCTGCCTTCTCTTGTAGAGGATAATGAGTTTGAATCTCAAGGAGGCTTTTTGCTTTTCAGAGTTTGAATATCTTGCTTGTGGTTAGCAAAAGTTGCAATGTTATCTTGGCAAAGTTATATCAAAGTTGTAGCAAAGTTATCCGGTTGTTCTTCGTAGTGTATCTTTTATACTGAGGTTGTCTTCCCGTTGGAGGAGTAGGAGGACAACTGCATTTAATGCGCGAGCAGTTGACTTGACCAGTAGGACCCGGTAAAGTTGGCGGGTTACTATTTTGGGATAAAGTAATCCTGACATTGCGGCCAATCATCTGCAATTACTCCACGGAGCATGGGGAGCATTAAATGAGCATTTAATGCGAGCACTGTAGCTTTTCCGTTTCATACTCCTAGCCGTTGAAGGAATCTTTAAGTTGACTTCCCGGCTTTGTGGATTTCTTCCAAGTGTCAGACCTTCTGGTGTCATTGGCAGAGAACTGATTCAGAGAAGATCTTGATCACTTCTGTTGTTGGTAGCTTACAGAGAACCAGGACGGTTTCTGTCAAGCTAAAGGGTAACAGAGACCCTGATGTTTTCTGTTCCTAGACAGAGAACCAAGATCTTCTGTCTGGAGGACTTCTGGTAGAGAGGCCTTCTGGTAGTCGAATATGCTAAGAACTTTACAAGGGAAAATTCTAATACATAATTTCTAAAGGGGTACTCTACAGTCCTAATTAATATAGCATCATCAAAATCTAAATACAATTATTCCTTACAATTTCCCCCTTTTTGATGATGCCAAAACCCTTTAACTATTTCCAGAGAAGTGCCTTCACCATAAAAATTTAAAGTTTAAAACTTTTCATTAAAATCTTGGTGGGCAACTTGGCATAGGAAAATAGTAAGAGTACGATACATTCAGATAGCAGTTCAAGAAGAAACAAGTACAGAATGAAATAGTAAGCAACAAAGAGTAAAGAAGCAAAGAGACTTTAGAAGGAGCAGAGATAAGCTTTTATTAGATCAAGAGTATTAAGAGAAGTTTAAAAGGAATTACAGATTTTCCCTTTCAGCTTCAGCTCTGGTTCTGCGATCTTGTTCCTTCAGATTCTTCAGTTCAGCATTCACTTCTTCTCTTATGCCAGCCAGATTTCCTGGTGCTTGACATGAGGCCCAAATGGGAGAGAGCTTGCAATTCAGATAGTGAAGTACTCCTTCATGTACATCCTTGCCTGGGAGTACTCTCTTGTGGAACCAATATTCAGCCTCTTCCAAGGAACCACCATGTCTGACCCTTATATGACCATCTCTGTCAAGATAGAGATTCTGTCTTGTTGGGAATATTTTATGGTGTTCAATCTAGTTAGTTATCTTTGTATTTGTGTAGTTATCAATTAATCGTGTAATACGGGCCACAAATGTGTATCAGCCCGTGGGCTTCCTTGTAACCCGTAAGTTAGCCAACTTCTCCTATAAAAGGAGGCTAACTTACGGGAACCCGAACGATCGATAGAGGCTTAGAGTTTAGAGGCGTAAAGATAGAGAGTAGGGTTGCCGCTGCTCTCCTTCTCCAGGGAGAGCAGCGGACAGTTTACACGGTATACCAGATTCGTATAATATCTACATATCTTTCTATCTGCTTCTTCTATAACTGCTATATTTGTTGTTTGTTAAGTATTCTGGGATTAACAATTGGTATCAGAGCCGAGGCGTGAAACAGGTTGAATGTATCTGCGATTTTCTTGGATCTAACGAAGAATGCTCTGCTTTTCTTCTCTTTTTCTTCATATAGAGTTTTGCTCCTGTAATCTTGTTTGTGAACGAAAATCTGTAAAAATTATACTGTTGGAATCGCCTCTCAAAACCGATTCTACAGCATATCTTCTTTTTCGTTTTCTGCAAATTTTCATTTTCGAAAAACTCTCCTTGGAAACTCGAGTTTATGCTTTTATATGCCTGCAGAAACGATTTTGACTTGAAACAGATACAGGAGGGATCGCGACCTTCAGGGCTATTCAGAACAGTTTTCAGATTCTCAAAATTCGACAGTTTTTAAAACCGAGAGTTTGTAAACTCGCGGTCATGAACTCGAGTTTGTAAACTCGCGGTCATGAACTCGAGTTTGTAAACTCACGGTCATGAACGAGAGTTTGTAAACTCGCGGTCATGAACTCGAGTTTATAAACTCGCGGTCATGAACTCGAGTTTGTAAACTCGCGGTCATGAACTCGAGTTTGTAAACTCGCGGTCATGAACGAGAGTTTGTAAACTCGCGGTCATGAACTCGAGTTTGTAAACTCGCGGTCATGAACGAGAGTTTGTAAACTCGCGGTCATGAACTCGAGTTTGTAAACTCGCGGTCATGAACTCGAGTTTGTAAACTCGCGGTCATGAACTCGAGTTTGTAAACTCGCGGTCATGAACTCGAGTTTTAAACCTCGAGTTTTTAAAAATTTGAGAGTTTTGGAATTGCGAGTTTGGAATTTATTTCGAGTTTTAGGAACTCGATGTTTTGGATTTCAACATTCTAAAAAAATTTCAGAATTTTCGGAATTTCTCGATGTTTTGAATCTTTCAAAGTTTGCAGTTTCTTGGAACTCATAATTCGAATCTTGACATCCTTTGCAGTTCATCGAAGCTTTACATTATAAGGATCTCTGAATGATTCCCTGCTTATATAAATGTTTCAGGAGTTTTCGATGTTCTGATGTTTTTCAAACAGCAAGTTTTCGAGATTATGAGGTTTTCGAAACTCCAAAGTTTTCGATGTTCAAACATTTTGAAATTCTGAAGATTTCGTTATTCTGAGGTCTGTTTTGCAGGTGGATTTCGTCATTACTCTTCAAGGCAAACTAGAAATTAAAATCTCCATATTTGGATTTCGAGTTTTTGCCTTAGAATTTTGTTTAAATTCACCTGCTCTCGAAATTCAACATCGAGAACCTCAACCTCGAAGTATTTCCTCAAAAACTCAATATTTAAGATTTTCTGCGACACCGCACTGTTTTGGCCATAACTTTTGACTCGGTGATCCGATTTGAGCAAACGTTTTTTTGTTGGAAAGCTAACGCAAAGATCTACATTAATTCTCGGGCTACGCCCCAGAACCCAATCTCACGCGCCCTCACTCGCAGTCTTTGAGGGTCAAAACGTGAGTTTTCCGACAAACATTGTAAATCACCGATGTCCAGGCCAAAACTTAGGCAAATCTGTTCAAATTCTTTCATTGTCAACCCTGAGGTCAAAACTTTTCTAAACTTCAATGTAAAGGTCTGAAAATCGTAGATAATTCAATCAACCTCGCGTCAACGGTCATCTTACAACAATCAACAATCAACTGCTGAAGCCTCCCCTGACTCATCAACATTATGTGTTCATCAATATGCTGAAATTCTACATGGTGAGTTCAGGGAAACCGTCATGTGTGGTACATGTTTAGATTGCTCCACACACATGGCGGGTATGACAAGCTGTGAGCAATCAATCCTTGCACATTCTGAGGGGGAGTTTCAGTTTTCTCCTCCTGGCGCCTTACACCGACAAAGCAAGGAATCTCTCAACGGATGCAACATTCTAGGGGGAGTGTTCAATGTTATCCTCCCCGGTGCCTAACAATGACAAAGCATACCGGGTGCTCCAGTTGAGGGGGAGCACAGAGAGAAAATGAAGAAAGTAATGAGAGAACATGTCCCTATGGCTTAGTAAACCCAACTAAGCCTGCCCAAGGGACAAAGTCGAGCGTAAGTGCGTAAGTGAGCGAGTGAGTGAGTGAACATTATGAGCATTAGGAAGCAGAAGGCTCAAGTGAGAAGAAAAACAATTATCAATGATGAGTCTGCTACCTCAATTGCCTGCTATGAATTGAACATTTGCTCCTAGCCACTAAAATACTCTGGACTATCCCCATAGGTTCAGAACTGAATTTATTCAGATCCCGGGTAGAAGTCGCTGCATTTTGTCCAAACGGCGCATGCACAACCCTACCCTAGACCACTCACTTGTCTCCCAACAGACAGGTGTTTAATCATAGTTCACGGGGAACCGCATCTCTCATTACTGTCTCCTTCCGAGGCAAGTAATACTGACTACAGTGGCCTCAGCCCCATGCCACTGAATTTTCATTGATCACGTCGTGTCTAGTTACTCACTTCCCAAATGTTTTGAAATTTTCTAGGACACAGACACATTTTAGAGTCAGTTGCTAGTCTTCAAGACTTGCGAGAACTTCCATAGGGCTCATCTATTACAGATGTAGACCAATAATTGGAAGGAAGTCCTGCTGTTGCAACATAAGAATCACCAACATTTTCAGGCCATTGCTTTAGAGTTTATCTCTATAGTGATGATAACGGGCGTCTTCACGACCCCGGGGGGCTACGTTACCTTTTTAGATTCTGCTTGTTTTTCATGTTTTTATTTCCGCAGAATAAAAGAATAAAAGCATGACGTCCCGATTCATCGGATCGTCATGAGGGGGAGAGTGGTCCACATGCTGTTAACACTGAACAAATCATTCTGGGACACTTCACTCCTCCATCACAAAATTCAACACCCTCTCTACTATCTCCGCAACTCAAATCAAATGGTCAGCTACACTCACAAATCAACCATCATTATGTTCCGTTGTGCCACCGACAAGTTCTCCTCAAATGCATTCATTCCAAATAGTCAAAAAGACTACATTGTGGAGGAGACAGAGGTCAAATACTCCTGTCCTGAAGATGAATTCCATGGGCGTCTCCTATTCTCCAAAGAACATTCATTCTAGAGGCGTCACCGGACTTCATCTAAGTTGATCAAGAGTAACTTCTGGAAGGCAAGGACTACATGCAAGATACTGAAGGTCCCTCAACCCCCGGCATCAAAGATCAAATTGTCAAGAAGACATCAAAGGGGAGATTGCAAGGATTTCTTCAGATAGCCTTCCTCAGAAGTCAAGTTCAAAGACAAAGGAAGCTCAATAACAACAAAGACAAAGATATCTGCGCTGCAATGCTGATTCAACACGATTGATCACCAAGGGGGAGATTGTTGGGAATATTTTATGGTGTTCAATCTAGTTAGTTATCTTTGTATTTGTGTAGTTATCAATTAATCGTGTAATACGGGCCACAAATGTGTATCAGCCCGTGGGCTTCCTTGTAACCCGTAAGTTAGCCAACTTCTCCTATAAAAGGAGGCTAACTTACGGGAACCCGAACGATCGATAGAGGCTTAGAGTTTAGAGGCGTAAAGATAGAGAGTAGGGTTGCCGCTGCTCTCCTTCTCCAGGGAGAGCAGCGGACAGTTTACACGGTATACCAGATTCGTATAATATCTACATATCTTTCTATCTGCTTCTTCTATAACTGCTATATTTGTTGTTTGTTAAGTATTATGGGATTAACATGTCTTTGAGTTGGGGTCATCTTCTGTTGAATTTCTTCGAACTGTGCTCTATCAATCTTTTGGGAGCCTCCAAGTCTCCACTCAGTTAAGCTCAAGGGTTTCTTCTTCTTAGTAGAACCTCTGCGAGGAGAAGAAGGTCTTGAAGTACCAGCTTCTCTCTTCTTCTGTTGGGAGGCCTGGAAGTAAGGGGTTGGATCAATATCAGATGAGGGCCCAGCAGTTGGCCTAGGGGGCAATTTCTTCTGTTGGGGGTCCTTTTCCTTTCCCCCCTTTTTGGCATCATCCAGGTCAGAGATCATCATGGCAATTTTCTGGAACTCTGTTTCCTGGGAGACGGCTATCTGCTCAAGAGTTTCTGGCAAGGTCTGCGTGACAGAGGTCAGACCTTCTATTAAGTTCTGTTGACGATCAAGAGCATGCTTGATGTCCTGAGAGCCAGCTTCAAGTAGTATCAGCTTCTGATACCTTTCTTGATCCTTCTTGATCAGGGTGGCCACTTCATCTTTGTGATTATTATTCAAGAGTTGTAGCTGCATAAACTTCTCATCAGATTGGTCTTCATACCATTGTACAATGTCAAGGGATTCTGTTATATCCTTGAGTTGTTTATTCTGCTTATTGAGGATCTGAGATTGCGAGTAGAGAACAGAGTGGACACCATCAACTTCTCTGGCAACAGCATTAAGCTTTGCAGATGATGATTCCATGAAGGTGACCAGTGTCTGAGTCAGAGCTTCGACCTTCTCTGAGATGTGCTGAAGTCCAGCCTCAAGATGATTATGAACAAAGGTGATATGTTCATGGTGCTTGGTGTTGATCTCAGCCAATTGATCCATTCCATCAAGCATTTTACCACCAAAGTCCTCAGTTGCAGTGACAAACTGATTGAAGGAGATTTGGGGCTTATCTTCTTTGGATTCTGTGTTCCCAGGCATACCTAGACCTCTTGATTTAGGCATAGGAGGCCTTCTGGGTTGTTCTTCATTCTGAGGAGGGGTCTTCCTCCTTTTGGATGTTTCATCAGCAGCAATGGAGGATGTAAGAAATCCATCATTGTCACTGGAAGAGGAGGGCACCCTGAAGATAGGTTTCTTGATGGGGGTAGAAGCCACAGAGTGTTGAGGGGAAATAGGAGTGGCTGCATCTTGTGGTGCAGGCTTTGGAGAAGCACTTCTGGATTTCTTGATGGAGGGGTTTTCTTGTTGATGTGAGGGAGCATTCTGTTGTTGTGGAGGAGAGGGTGGAGGTGATGGTGATCTGGATCTGATTGAGGGTTGGGATTTGTAGGGAGATGGATTTTTTGTTTTGGGTGAAGAGGTATTCTGTTGGAGTGAAGTTGTAGAGGAGATGATTTGTTGGTGTTGGTATGGGATAATTTGTCCTAGAGGGGATGGTGATTTGTTCTTTGGAGGAGAGAACGGTTTGCAGGGTGAAGGAGATGAAGATTTGGGGGTGGAGGGTTTCTGGTGTGAAGGGGTTTTCTGTGCAGAGATGGTTTTCTGTGGGGGTGAGGAGGATTTCTGTTGGGGTTGGGGAGAGGTGTTTTTAGGAGAGGGAGGGGGAGAAGGAATGATTGGGGGAATTACCTCTAGTATTGTTTCTGTGAACAGAGAGTCTCTCCATTCTTTGACAAGTCTTTCCATGACCAGAGGTAGATCATTGGCAGTAGAGGGTTCACCTTCTCCATGTGCACTGTGGCGAAATTTGATCATTGACTCCTTCCTCTTTTTCTCAACTAGCCAAGCATCAAAGTCATGCATCTCATGCTCTTGAAGAGCCTTCACATGGTCTTCTGGTGAGTTTCTGACCAGAGGTGCTTTTCCTTGAAGTTTCTCCTTCTTCTTCTGTAGGACAGAAAGAAGAAAATCCTTGTTTAGGCAGGACTCCACATCTTCTGTGTCAGCCCATCTAAGTACTTCTTCTTCTTCAGAGATGAAGTAGGACAAGTTCTTGAGGAGTTCAGTGAGTGGTCCCACTCTCCACTTTCTCCATGCCAGAACCCTGATGAATTTCCTATCAGGGCTTGAAGTGCTGCTTACTTCTTGGTGTTCTGGTGAAGGAACCACCATAGGTTGATCATTTGCAGAGGCAGGAGGAGAAGAATGTAGTTCCCCCTGAGTAGTGGCATTCTGCACCACTTCTTCTTCTTCTGAGTCACTTGACTCAAAGATGATCCTCTTGCCGTGCCAAGCATTTCTGTTGGCTGGGGCAGAGGTGACAGAGTCCTCCAGCTTCTCATGTGTTGTAGGTGTCAAAATTTTGGTCTTCTTTGCAATGGGGGGGGGGGGGGGGGGCAGAAGGGGTGCTTTCTGAAGAGATAGGTGAAGGAGCCTTTCTCTTAAGGACAGATTTCTTTGCCACCATCTTGTGGACTTTGACATGTGTGGTCTTTTTCTTGGGAACCTTCTTGACCACCTTCTTCACCAGAGGTATTTCTTCTTCAGAGTCAGAAGGGGTAGGAGGTTTCTGTTGCTTCTTTGAAGCTTTCTTTGGTTGAACAACCTTCTGTTGTTGCCTTTCTCTGTTGAACTCAAGGGTTCTGAGTCTTTTCTGCTCTACCTTGAGAGCAACTTTCCTGTCACTTGAAGTGTTGAGGAAGAGCAGCTTGGTGTAGTCTGCCTCAATAGAGTTTCTCAGTCCTATCCTTGCCATGAGCAAGGTTTCAGAGATTAGGAGACCATAACCCATGGGGGTCCTGAACAGACCGGTCTCCTTGTCTTTCTTCTTGATGAATTCAACAAGGGATTTGACAATTACCTGTCCCCAGTTGATGTTCATCCCATGATGAACTGCAAAGACAGCCTTTGCATTCAGTGCATTCATGTCATCTGTGGAGGTGCTCTTGCTCCAGACACACCTATGCAGGATGTTGACCAATTTCTCATAGTCGCTCAGAAGGAGGTTTTTCTTCATGTAAAGCTTTGGAACTCTACCCACTTCAGGTCAG
This sequence comes from Cuscuta europaea, assembly GCA_945859875.1. Taxonomy (NCBI): domain Eukaryota; kingdom Viridiplantae; phylum Streptophyta; class Magnoliopsida; order Solanales; family Convolvulaceae; genus Cuscuta; species Cuscuta europaea. The sequence goes on along the minus strand of CAMAPE010000018.1, from coordinate 3,106,192 downwards.
CAGTAGAGTTGGACAAAGTTGTCCACAGTGACGTTGACACTGTCTAGAGTTAGGAAACCTTCAGTTTCTTCTTCTTGAGGGTCCTCTACTACGCCAAAGAGGGCGTTGAGGTCTGCAGGGGTGAGGGTAATGTCTTCACCATTGACATTAGACCGGATGATCTCCCCTTCGTATGTAGCGTTGAGATAGAACTCTGCTACGTCTCTTGTACTGTAGGATTCAAAGTGATAACCTACCACTTTGTTCAGTTGGGAGTCCTCCATTCCCTTGATGATCTTCATCATCGTTTCGTGGTTTGAAGCGAGTTCAGGGAGTGCGGAGAGGTCGCAGTTCATCCCTGTGTAGATGTTTGAAACAAGAGTGTTGATTTCCTCCTTGGTGAGGTCGTTGATGTTGATGAAGGCCATTTGATCAGAGAGTAATCAGAGAGCTTGAGAGCTATGGAGGTTTGAAAGTTTGAAAGTAATGAGAGCAGTAGCGGTTTAGGTTTGCGAAAGGGGAATTTATGGGTTTGGGTTAGTGGACGTTTGGAATTAATTTATGGTTCCAAGAAACCAATAAATGTAAAAAGGGGCGGAGTAAATAAACGGGGGCGCAGTAAATATTATACGGCTTGATACCGTTTTAAGGGTAAAAGGGTAAAAGACCTTTAATAATTTACTAGGATACCCGGTTTCAGAAAATTTTCTAAGTCCACAACCTTCTGAGGGTTTTTCTGTAGAAGGGGGGTTTTCTGTTGCTGAGGTGTTCTGCCAGGGTAGGGATCAGAAGGGGTTGACAAAAGGGGTTCTGCTACAGGTATTCTGTCAACAGCAAATGAGCAACAGAGGGCCTTTCTTTTCAACTTTCCCTTGGAATCTCATCCATCATTCCCAATTCCTCTCTCAGTTTGTTGAACCTAGCCTCAGAAAGAGGCTTTGTCAGGATATCTGCAAGTTGGTCTTCTGTTGGCACATGTTCCATGCAGATGTGCTTCTTCTCAACATGATCTCTGATGAAGTGATGTCTGATCTCAATGTGCTTCGTTCTGGAATGAAGAACTGGATTCTGAGTGATAGCAATGGCACTGGTGTTGTCACACAACAGCTTAATCTCCTTTGCTTGAATTCCATAGTCCTTCAGTTGTTGCTTCATCCAGAGTAGCTGAGCACAGCAACTCCCAGCTGCAATGTACTCTGCCTCAGTTGTACTTGTTGAGATGGAGTTCTGCTTCTTGCTAAACCAGGAAACAAGCCTTCCTCCTAGCAATTCGCAGTGACCAGAGGTGCTTTTTCTGTCTAGTCTGCAACCTGCAAAATCTGAGTCAGAATAACCAATTAGTTCAAAGTTACCTCCCTTTGGATACCATAGGCCTGCATTTGGATTTCCTTTGATGTATCTGATGATTCTCTTTGCAGCACTTAGATGGCTTTCCTTGGGCTTTGATTGGTATCTGGCACATATTCCAACAGAGAATGAGATGTCTGGTCTGCTTGCAGTTAGATACAACAGAGATCCTATGATTCCTCTATATGTTGTTGCATCTACATCCTTTCCTTCATCATCTGGACCAATTCCTTGTGAAGTGTTCATGGGAATCTTCACTGATGATTTGCCTTCCACTCCAAACTTCTTGATTAGATCATAAAGGGCCTTGCTTAAGACCATAAAGGGCCTTTTTAAGCTTGTAGACACAAGAAGATTGAGTAGGAATGACAAAACCTGGTGGTTGATCCAATCTGAGTCTGCAAGAGCTTCTTCAACTGTCATAGGTTCCATCTGAGATATATAGCAGGCAAGCATTGCTTCTCTCCTTGATGTGGATCTGGTTTGAACTCCACTTCTGATTTGACCAATCACTTGGTTAGGAGGATGATCTCTTAACCATGTTAGGTCTGGTTCTGTCAGCTGCTGTCTTGGTCTCTCTGGTTCCTCATCTTCAGAGTCTTCATCTTCATTCAACAGAAGGGGGTTTGGAGCAGGTGTTGGGAATGCAGGGTTGTCTGCCACCTCTTCTGTTGGTGTTCTGTCTTCTATGCTGACTTCCTTGAGAATCTCTGTTACCTCTTTAACAGAGATGCTTTCATCAAACTTCACATGTATGGATTCTTCAACATGTAGGGTCCTTCTGTTGAGTACTCTATAGGCTTTACTGGTGTTTGAATAGCCTATAAAGACTCCTTCATCAGCCTTTTCTTGAAATACTTTCAGATGCTCCTTTCCATTGTTGAGAATGTAGCACTTGCATCCAAATACATGAAAGTAGCTGATGTTAGGTTTTCTTCCCTTCCAGAGTTCATAAGGGGTCTTCTGGTGATTCTTGTTGATCATGCTTCTGTTCTGAGTATAGCATGCAGTGTTGATTGCTTCAGCCCAATATCTCATAGGCAATCCAGATTCTGCAATCATTGTTCTTGCAGCTTCTTTTAACGTTCTGTTCCTTCTTTCTGATGAAAAGTTCCATTCTGATCACAGAAGTCCTTTATGACTTGGTTGACAAATTCAGTTCCTCTGTCTGATCTGATTGTCTTCACTTTCAAGTTCTTCTCAGTCTGAAGTTGCTTTAACAGAGATGGCAACTTCTGAAGAGTTTCATTTTTCTTTGTCAGAAAAACAGTCCATGTGTATCTGGAGTAGTCATCAACCATGACTAGGGTGTATTTCTTGCCACCAACGCTTGGAGTCTCAACAGGTCCAAATAAATCCATGTGAATCAGATTTAGAGGACTTGTAGAGAGATCTCCAGCAATGGGTTTGAAGGAATTCTTCACTTGTTTGCCTTTCTGACATGCACTGCAGAGGGTCTCCTTCTTGTATACAATGTCTGGTAGCCCTTCTACAATGTGTTCTCTGGCCAGTTTGTTGATTGTTTTGAAATTCAAATGGTTGAGCTTTTTGTGCCAGTCCCAGCTCAGTTTTGAATCTCCTTTGGCTATCAGGCAAACTCCATCTTTTGCAGTGTTCCAATCAACTACATAGATGTTCTTCTTCCTTGATGCTGTAAGAACCACTTCCTTTGTTGTCTCATGCTTCACATAGCAGAAGTCCTTTGTGAATTCAACAGTGTAGCCTTTGTCACAGAATTGGCTAGCACTTAGCAAGTTGAACTTCAGTCCTTTGACATATGAGACATCATCAATGATTATCTGGTTCCTGATCAGCTTTCCTCTTCCTTTTATTTGACCTTCTTTGTCATTACCTCCAAAGGTAACTCTAGGTCCTTTGCATTTCTGGAACTCTGTTAGGCAACTTCTGTCACCTGTCATGTGCCTGGAGCATCAACTATCAATAAATCATTCTTGTTCAGAGATGGCTCCAGCACACAGTTCCTGTAAGATCAAAAGAAAGATTTAGGTACCCAAGCAATGCTGGGTCCTGGGGGGTCATGGAGTCTGGGTAGTTGGTACCATTTTGGTCTCATCAAGTGAAACCTTGGTGGGTGGTACCCATTGTCCACCTGGTAGTTATAGTAAACTGAAGTGTGATTCACTTTGGGCAGATGCTTGTGAGGGTCATGCTTCCTGTTTACATACTTTTGCATAGCTTTCTTTGTTGGAAAGAAGTCTCATATACTATCAAGAGCAGAGGGACGGTTAACCTTGGGCTTCTGAAGTTGACCAGTCAACCTCTTCTGCCTGAAGTTAACTCTCTCTTGATATTTGCCCTTCTGGTGATCATTTCTGGCACGATTGACATGAGGTTGTCTGTCAATAAATGGTCTTTTATTTTTGTTATCTTGAAAACCTTTTCTGTTGTTAGGTTTTCTGCCAGGTTCATTATTTTTCAAAAAGGGTTTCTGTTGAACCTTTATCTTACCCTTTTCTGGTATGACTTCCTCATGAACAACCTTGGTGCCAGATACACCAGCTTGACAGATGGGGCTAGAAATCAGTGGCTCTATGACCTTATCTGCCTTAGCAACTCTGGTGTTAGGCATTACAGAAGGCTCACCTGATTCTGTTGAGCCATAACCAAGACCAAAACCAGTGCCAATCTGTTGATCAAGCACAATCTTTTCCATGGAAGACTGGGCCTTCTGGTAAGCTTTATACTTAATCTCAAGAGGCTCTATTTCTCTTATTCTCTTGAGAAGAGAAACATTTTCAGTCTCCAGTTGATCTCTTTCCTCAATTAGAAGATTGATTTTGATCTCAACCTCCTTCTTTAAGTCAAGAATTTCAGCTTTTAACTTACTGTTTTCTTCTGTTACAGAAGAATAAGTGGCTTGTATGGCCTTAAACTCTTCCCAAAATTCTGACATTGAATCAGAATCAAAAGCTAAGCCTACCGAAGAAAAACTAGATTCAGAAGTAGAGGTTACCTCATCATCAGAATGAGCCATCAGGCAAAGGTCTTCTGTCTCAGTATCCAGGCAACAGAAGGCCTCATCAGAATCTGAGTCAGAACTGGATTCTGTTTCTGACAGAGGGTCTTTCTCCAGCTGTTCTGTCACAAGTGCCTTTCTTCTTCTGGAGTTGTCCTCGTACTTCTTCTTTTCTCCATCCTGTCCTTGCTTCTTGGACACTCTAGGATGGGGACAATCAGCCTTGAAGTGACCAGGTTGTCTGCAATTGTAACAGAGAAGCTCTCCACTGCTTTCTGTTGATTTGACCTTCTGGTATGGCTTTCTGTTGAAAGATGGACTCCTTCCATCTTTGGGATTCTTCATAAACTTTTTGAATCTCCTGGCAAAGGCAGCCATGTATTTATCAGATAAAAGTACTGAAGGGTCAAAATCATTTACCTTAGATGTGCTGGCAGTGAGGGCTGTAGTGGTCCTCTCTTCTGGTACATCTTCCTTCTCTTCAATCATTTCAAACTCATGAGCTTTGAGATCTGAAATGAGCTTATCAGTGGGATAAGTCTTTACATCCTTGCTGGCTTGGACAGCAACTACCTTCATCTTCCATGCTGAGGGCAGTCCCCTCAACACCTTCAGGTTGATCTCCTTGGTTGTGAGATCCTTCCCAAGCTCAGAGATCTCTCCAGTGAGAGTGAGGAGCCTGTCATACATCTTGGAGATGCTTTCACCAGGAAGAAGTTTGAAGTCATCAAACTTCTTGTTGGCTATGGTTAGTTTGTTGTCCTTCTCTTGCTCATCACCAGCTCCAATGAGCTCAAGAGTATCCCAGATTTCCTTAGCAGTCTTGCACTTCTTGATTCTATTGAAGTACCTATCATCAATGGACTTGTAGAGGATGTCCTTGGCTATATTGTCTAGGTTGTACTTTCTCCTCTCTTCAGTGGTCCATTTTGACTTGGCCTTACTGATCATCTGGGGTCTGGTGTTGTCTATGGCATGTTCAGGATTGACCTTCTGGAAACTTGTGAAGGGGCCAATGTCTAGAACTTCCCACATCTCATCATGCAGGGCACAGAGATGTGCTTTCATCCGGATCCTCCAGTCATCAAACTTAAGATCTGAAAACATAAGATTCTTGGACAAGGAGTGATCCATTATATCAGATAGAAATGAGGTAAAACAGAAAAACAAGTGGATCTTTGTTCAACAAATAACCTAAGAGATTATTAGAACAAGGAGGCTCTGATACCACTTGTTGATCCCGGTTATACTGGATACAGTCTAGAGGGGGGGTGAATAGACAGTATTGGTTTTTAGCTTTTTAAACTAAGTACCAGATTTACAGAATAGCCTGTTCTGTTGAAGGAACAGACTGGCAGCGGATGGGGTTCTGGCAGGGAGTTCTGTTAGCCTCAGAGAAGCAGAGGCAGTAGGCCTTCTGTTAACTCGTAGAACAAGTTCTACTGAACACAGATACCAAGTCCAAGGAGTTAAACAGTTCTATCTAAGTGCAAGTAATAGAAGCAGTAAGTAAACGACACCAGGGATTTTTATAGTGGTTCAAGGAACAACTCGTTCCTCTAATCCACTGTTCCACTAAGCTGTAAAAACTGCCGTTTACAAAGCCTTAGTCCTAGTACTTAAGAAGCACTCCACGTCTTCTTCAAGCCTAGATGTGTCCTGGGATGCACTGCCTGGCTTCCTTTAACACTGGTCCTTTCACTGAGTTTCCTTGAAGTATCACCACTTCACTACTCCAGTTATTCGGACGTCCTTCTTGTAGCAAGAAGAGTTTCTGTTGAAACAGGGGTTCCTCCAACTAGCTTCGTTACAAAAGATTTGTATGTGATGATCTTGAAGAGTTGAAGAAGTCTTGGAACTTTGCTTGAGTTGGAAAGAGTATTTTTCCAACTTCTGCCTTCTCTTGTAGAGGATAATGAGTTTGAATCTCAAGGAGGCTTTTTGCTTTTCACAGTTTGAATATCTTGCTTGTGGTTAGCAAAAGTTGCAATGTTATCTTGGCAAAGTTATATCAAAGTTGTAGCAAAGTTATCCGGTTGTTCTTCGTAGTGTATCTTTTATACTGAGGTTGTCTTCCCGTTGGAGGAGTAGGAGGACAACTGCATTTAATGCGCGAGCAGTTGACTTGACCAGTAGGACCCGGTAAAGTTGGCGGGTTACTATTTTGGGATAAAGTAATCCTGACATTGCGGCCAATCATCTGCAATTACTCCACGGAGCATGGGGAGCATTAAATGAGCATTTAATGCGAGCACTGTAGCTTTTCCGTTTCATACTCCTAGCCGTTGAAGGAATCTTTAAGTTGACTTCCCGGTTTTGTGGATTTCTTCCAAGTGTCAGACCTTCTGGTGTCATTGGCAGAGAACTGATTCAGAGAAGATCTTGAGCACTTCTGTTGTTGGTAGCTTACAGAGAACAAGGAGGGTTTCTGTCAAGCTAAAGGGTAACAGAGACCCTGATGTTTTCTCTTCCTAGACAGAGAACCAAGATCTTCTGTCTGGAGGACTTCTGGTAGAGAGGCCTTCTGATAGTCGAATATGCTAAGAACTTTACAAGGGAAAATTCTAATACATAATTTCTAAAGGGGTACTCTACAGTCCTAATTAATATAGCATCATCAAAATCTAAATACAATTATTCCTTACATTTTCCCTTTATCACCACTCTCCCCATCACCACGTTTTGCTAATTCTTTACAAATAAATGGGTGGTGCCCATATTCTTTGCAATGAAAGAAAAAACTAGGAAAAGTTTCATATAGCACATATTGTTTGAATACCTTACGGGAAGGTAGTCGTATAGGAAATGATAGCGGTGGCGGCTTCGAAATGTCAACTTCTATTAAAACTCTAGCATAGTCATTATTTGTCCTTTCTTGAGTAACCTTATCCGTTGTTATAGGTACCCCAACCATAGATTCCACCTCACTCATAGCCACATCATTCCATAGTTTCATTGGTAGTTTCTGGAACTTCACCCAAATTGGTACCTTAAGAAATTCCGCATCTTCAAATGTGAAATCTTCCGAAAGTTCCTTTAGCATGAGAAGTCTTCCAAAAACCGTATAAGGTCCCTCATGTAGCACCTTTGCTCTATCTTCTTCATTTTGGAACTTAATGATAACCCAACCCTTTTCATGGGATGTCACACGGCACTTCACACCCCATATTGCCTTCAATTCATGTACCGCTTTAAGTCCGGGAAATGCCCCTGTGAAGTGTCCAACAAGACAAAAACCCCACATTTCAATCATAGAAGGTAAAGCCCGATCAACAGAATCCAATGTTTCACCTTTAGGTGGAACATATTTCAGTTTAATGCCTCGTGTTGGGTCACGGTTGTCTTTGAATAAAGATTTCCATGGTTTAGGGCTATCTTCCAAAGTACTGTCATTAATTTTTCCAACATCAGACTTCCCAGATTTCTGGCCAGGCAGATCAATAGGCGTGATTTTCCCAGTCTCATTGGTTACTGGGTTCAAATCCATTTCACCTGCTGGAGCAGAGAGGACTGCTCTCACTGGAATAGCAGGGGCTTGCGCTTTCCCACCAGGCAAAGGTGCCTTAGGGGTAACAGTCCCAGGAGGACCTGCCAAATTTGCAGCAGTTTAATGCCCAGGTTTCATAGCAGCAGTAGTAGCCGGTTGTCCTGCTTTCTTGGGAGTAACAGTACTTGAAGCACTTGTTTTCAGCATTACACTACCTGCTGGCAGATTCCCAGCAGTTTCTACAGCTAGAGTTTTGTCAACCTTCAAAGTATTTCCCACATCTTGAACTGCCAGAATCCCAGGAAGCTCTGTTGGAATTCCAATTTCTTCAGCTTGTAGCACAGGAACATCAATAGTAGCAGGTTGTTCAATCCCAGGCCTATTGACAGCAGAAATAAGCTCTGGAAATTCCTCATCTGTTCCTTGAAAAAGCACAAACCTTTGGGAACATCAATAGTAGCAGGTTGTTCAATCGCAGCCCCACCCTGTTTTTTCCTCGCCATGGTCAGAAGATGTGGCTTAAAGAATAGCGCAGCTTTATGTTGAGGAAACCCCAGCCGTAGAGTCAGCTCCCCCCAACTTCCACACAAAGGTTACAACGCTACACCACCAGACGGCGAGCCCAAACAACACTCCAATTACAGAAAAACAACAAACAGATACAAATCACACAAAGCCCTGTACCAGTTCGTTACTGAATTTTCTGTTCAAAAATCATCATTCCAAGAACATATCCAAGGTCGGAAATGCAGTCAGATGTGGATTTCGACTCAGAATTATCCAAAAGACATGAAAGAAAAACTCAAATCGAACTAAAATCCGTCGTAGCGTGAACAGTAATTAGACGCACTGCAATAGTTCAAATCTGGGTTTTCTGGCCGTCAATCATCATTGTAATTCCAAATCCAAGCATAGAATTGGAACTAGAGGAGAAATCCGACCTAGAAACACCAAGAAATTCAATCATAAGTGAAGAATCGAACCAACCGTAAGTTCCATAGCGCAAAAGAGCTGGGCGATAGATTTTCCCAGGAGAGAGAAGCTAATATACACTTTATTTACGCTAAAAGTGCTCTATTTTCGCTGAAAACGCTAAATCATAGAGATAAGGCTAAGTATTTGTGACACTCATACTTTGTTATGTGTTTATCCGTTTGGAGTGTAATATACCTCGTTGTAAAGATAGATCGGAGCTGTAAAGCAATTGTTCCAACTTCATTTACAATGCATTAATTAAAATTTACAGATTAACCATATATTCACAAATGTTTCTGATTTCACTCTGAACTCGTGTAGAATTTGATGCGATCATATCTTGCTCTATTTTGTGCCGTTGAAAGCGTTTAGTATCTCGTTGGAAAGATCTTACCGAGTTCTAAAACTTGTCATCAGGCGCTAGTTTCAAAATATCAAGGGATAATTGCCTAATTACTAAAATACACTGTATTTACGCTAAAAGTGCTCGATTTTCGCTGAAAACGCTAAATCATAGAGATAAGGCTAAGTATTTGTCACAATCATATCTTGCTGTGTGTTTATCCGTTTGGAGCGTATTATATCTCGTTGGAAAGATAGATCGGAGATCTAAAGCTATTTTTCCAACATCATTTACAATGCATTAATTAAAAGTTACAGATTAACCATATATTCCCAAATATTTCGGATTTCACTCCGAACTCGTGTAGAATGTGATGCGATCATATCATGCTCTGTTTTGTGCCGTTGAATGCGTTTAATATCTCGTTGGAAAGATCTTACCGAGTTATAAAACTTGTCTTCAGGATCTGGTTTCAGAATATCAAGGGATGATTGCCTAATTACTAAAATACACTGTTATTACGCTAAAAGTGCTCTATTTTAGCTGAAAACGCTAAATCATAGAGATAAGGCTAAGTATTTGTGACTCTCATATCCGTTTGGGGCGTATTATATCTCGTTGGAAAGATGGATCGGAGCTCTAAAGCTATTGTTCCAACTTCATTTACAATGCATTAATTGAAAGTTACACATTAACCATATATTCACAAAAGTTTCGTGCGAAATATAGTCCGAAATACTTAGCCTTATCTCTATGATTTAGCGTTTTCTGCGAAAATAGAGCACTTTTAGCATAAATACTTAGCCTTATTATTATTATTATTGTTATTATTATCATTGTTAGTGTTGGAGATATTTAATTGTGAATCAAGTTTGTCATAGATTAGCTTTATTATTATTCCTTGTATTAAATTAGTGCATGAATTAGATAGAATGTGGGCCAAGTGTTAGGCCCATATAACCAGGCTAAAAGCCTTTCACGCCTAACCTAAACCTCGCCTATAAAAAGGGAGCCGAGGGTTTAGGATTAGGTTAACGTCGTACTTATTCACTATAACCTTACGCGCATATCTTTCTGTGTACGAGTTCACGGTCTATCAAAAAGGGTTTTACATTGATTCAATCTGTGTTCATCTTTACGTTTAATCTTCTTTGTTAGATTGTTATTCATTGCTGTTACAGGAACAGGGACTATCATTTGGTATCAGAGCCGATCGAGAGCCGATCAGAAGAACGCCTGCAGAAGACTCTGTTTTTCTTTACGTTGTTCTTACTGTCGATATTTCACTCTGTAATCTTGTTTCTTGTTCAAAAGTTGTAAAAGTTACACCCTTAGAATCGTTGTTTCAAAGCGATCAAGGGGTATACTTCAGATTTCGTTTTACGCATATTCTGTACTTGAGATATTTCGAGTAGCCCTTGTCGACATCTAGGTTTTTAACAGGTTCTGCTACGTTTTTCGAGCTGAAAACTTTACCTGAGGATCTCGACATTCTACTCTACAGGAAACTACCTTCAGATTTTGCTTATCTGATTTTTACAGTTTGCAGGATTTCGACATTGAGGATTTCGACATCTAGGATTTCGAGATCAAGATTTCGAATATAAGGTCTCGACATCTGGTCTCGACATTTGATTTCTCAAATTAAGATTTCGAGTTTTAACTTCTCGACATTTCAAATCTCGAGATCCTCTTCTCGAAATTTGAAATCTCGATATCCTTAATCTCGAGATCCTAATCTCGAGCTCAAATCTCGATATCGGGCCTCCTTTATCGAAATCCGAGATCTCGATATTCAGATCTCGACATCTGATTTTTTGACATTGTGCCTCTGAAAATCTTTTGATCAATTATCTCGAACGGTCAGTTTAAAACAGCAATGGCCTCAGAATTCAATGCACAAGGGAACAGCAGTACCCCTCCTAGTCTCAGGAAGGGAGAATACCAAATGTGGAGGAATCGATTCCTTAATTTCCTTGAGCACAAAGAGAACTCCGCTGCGATGCTTGAATCCTTGCTTGAAGGACCAGCTGAACTCTTGATTTCAGTTGGTGGTGATCCAGAAAACAACCCTCCTATTCTTCCAGAAATAAGGAGGAAAGTGGCATCTGAATACACGGAAGCTTACAAGCTCAGGCTTCGTGGTGATCTCATGGCCAAAACATACCTGCTTCAAGCAATCCCCAATGAAGTATACGTTCTCATCGATAGCATGCAAACACCTAAGGAAATGTGGGATGAGATAGAGAAACTGCTCCAAGGCACAAGCATTAGCCTTAAGACAAAGAAGACTACAATTCTCATAGCTTATGACTCCTTCAAAGCAGGCCCGGGAGAACCTTTGAACGAGACCTACAACAGACTCGTTCAATTGGTCAATGAACTCAGAAAAATCAAAGTATTCAGGTACAACTTTGAACTGAATATTAGATTTCTATCCAGCCTGCATCCTGCATGGGAAAAGATAGTGAAGGATGTTAGATCACGGATCGACTTGGATGAAATTGACCTCTGCACTCTCTATGAACATCTTAAGCAATTTGTCAGTGGGGTTGCCTGTGCCGAGGATCATCACACCACAAATCCCCTAGCTCTTGTGATGGAAGCTCAGCCCAGAAGGACAACCACACCACTGATGAAGAAAAAGAAGAAGGTGGTGGTTGAATCAGACGATGATGAAAGTGATGATGACAAATCTGATCTGGAGGCTGAGCTTGCAGACTTACAGAAGAAGATGGCACTGCTTGCCAAGAGATTTGCTAAGAAGAACAGCTCCTCCAACAAGCTGAGAACCTCCTCCTCAAACTACAAACAGAAGAACCATGATCAAGGATCTTCTAGGAAGGCACCATCAGCCGAAGATGCTCCCAAATGCTACAATTGTGGTAAGGCTGGACATGTCATCAAAGACTGCCGCCTCCCAAAGAAGAAGGATGCTAACTTCTACAAGCAGAAGATGCTCTGGAATAAGCCGAAAATGCTGATGGTACAGAAAGAAGAAGAAACTTCTGCAATGATTGCTGAAAAAGATAACTGGGCAGAAGATTCTTCTGAGGAGGAGGAGGAGGAAGATAACTATGCCCTGATGGCACGAGTGGAGGAAGAAGAAGAAAGAAAGGGTGATGCTGCGATCCCCGAAAATGAATGTTCTACAAGCTCTGTAAGTACCTCTCATTCTCCTTTAAATAACCAAATGCAGTCCTTACTTGAGAAGGACAATCTAATTAAAGAACTAAAGGAGAGACTAGACAATAATCACAGGGTACTGAAACAGAATCTAGACCAAAAGTCTTCTTTAAGTGTTCAACTTGAAATTGCAAAAGATCAGGTCAAAAAGGTGTCCTCAGATTTTGAAAGCTTTGAACTTAAGATAGCTGAATTAACTAGGAAATTTGAGGATAGTGAACGAGAAAAAAGCACAGCAAAGGCTGAATGCGATTTTTTGCATAATAAGAGAAGAACACTTTTAAACAAAGTAAAAGAACTAGAGGATCTAGCTGCTAGAAGAGGTCAGTCTGAAAAGACAATTTTTCTTAATCGAATAAAGGATGACCGATTCTACAATCCTAGAATAGGATTGGGCATAAAAAACCCATGTAATCTAAAGAAAGTTAACTGTCTTCACATCTATAACAAAGATTACATGGGACTAGGTTTTGGTGAAAAAATGTATTTTCGAAGTGATGAAGAAAACGCTGAAGCAGAAGAAGAAAAAAGAAAGAATCCAAAATCTGCGATTTCTTGTGATTATCCCTCTGTTAATGAAAAACAACTTTCACAAGAAAAATCTACTTCCTGCTTTAGTGAATGCCTTGACCCTTATGCAAAAGATATTCCACACATAGGACATCCTCTAGATCCACCCCCAAGAGTAGGTATCGCTAAAACTGGAGAGGAACCTTGTATTTTTCCCATGGCTCAAAAACTCAAAAACGTACAGAAAACTCTTGATAATGAGAGAGAGAGATTTGAAACTGAAAAGAAAGGTTTTGAGCGCAACTGGCAGGAACTTCTTCAAAAGTTCAATGATTTGAGTGAGCAGTATCATGCTAAATCAGACCCTTCTACGACTAAGACTGACAGCTCACACACCTCACCTGAGAAAAACAATGTTTTAAAAGGTTCGTCCACTCATCTCTCTTCTCCTTAGTTTACAGGAAATGAAGTGAAGAAGGAAGGAGAAGAGAAGAATGAGTGGAGGAAAAAGAGAAAGGAAATCGCAGAAGGAAAGAAGAAAGTTTTTGAGAATAGTGTCAGTCCTAGATCTAGTTCTATTTTTTACTCTAAAGTTAATTGTAATTCTGTCTCTACAAAACAAACTTCTAGTAGTTCAGTCTTGAGTCCTAAGCTGAATATTTCTGAGACTTCTTCTAGACATCGTTCTATTCATAATACAAGTATTGCTTATGGTTATTATGTTCCAGACCCCCATAATTATGAATGTGATGTGAATGTTGTTAAAACAAAGCCTCACAGAAAGCTCAAACCAGAAAGAGAAACTAAGAAAAGAACTTCTAAGGGAACATTTTGTATTCCTGATATGAAATATGCTCTTCGAGTTCATTCAAGGAAACATCTTAATCGGCTTTCTAAAGAGGAGATTTTCAAAACCAAACTTAAGAAACAACCATTCAATCACAAAGCGAATGTCTACTCTCCTCCCAAAATTGAAACGAAAAGGTGGGTCCCCAAGATCAGACCCACCAAAACTGAAACGAAAAGGTGGGTCCCCAAGATGAGACCTACCAAACCTGAAACAGATAGGTGGATCCCCAATCGCAGACCCACCAAAACTGAAACAGAAAGGTGGGTCCCCAAATACAGACCCACCAGAACTAAAATGGAAAGGTGGGTTCACAACATCAGACCCACCAAAATAGAAACTGCTAAGTGGGCTCCAAAAACCAGACCCACTGCAAAAGCAGATCTGGCTATTGGAGAGCCCACAAGAGAAAGATCTTTTGTTGAAAGAGCTGTTGACCTTGGATCACAGCTAAAAGCAAGATTTAGAAAGGTGTTTCTTGAAAATAAGGAAGGACCCACTCCAAGTTGGGTACCTAAACCTGTTTGATTGTTTTGCAGGACGGTCATGTGTGGCAATTAGACTCAGGATGCTCAACCCAAATGACCGGAATAAAGCACCTATTGAGCAACTACACCAACTGCTACGGAGGCAATGTTAGATTCGGGAACGACGCCTCATCTCCTATTCTTGGGTATTGGGACTTCATCTGTGCCAGTGTCACTATAAAAGACGTTTCATTTGTCAAAGGGCTCAAACACAACTTACTGAGCATAGGACAATTCTGTGACAGCGGGATGGAAGTGAGGTTCTTTGCAAAATAATGCTGTGTTCTTGACAGCACAGGGAATACATTATTAACGTGTTACAAAACATCAAATCTGTACACTATTGATCTGAAAAGCGTCCAATCCACCACTTCCATCTGTCTGCTGTCCAAAGCTTGAACTGAACAGAACAATCTATGGCACAGACGTCTCTCCCATCTGAACTTCAAACATCTATCAACCTTGTCCTCCAAGAAACTTGTCAAGGGGCTTCCTCTGCTAAAGTCTTCCGCTGAAAATCATTGTAGTGCCTGCAAAATGGGCAAAATGACGCGAAGCTCCCACAAGTCTAAAACAGAACCATCATCTACACATCAGCTGCAGCTAATTCACATGGATCTGTGTGGACCTATGAGAGTCCAAAGCATCAACGGTCGCAAATACACTCTGGTGATCGTTGATGACTTCTCTAGGTACACATGGACAAAATTTCTCCGTTCAAAAGACGAGGCTGCAAAAAACATTATGACCTTTATCAGGACCATCTAGAAACTGCTACAGCACAGTGTTCGAATTGTGAGAACTGACAATGGTACCGAGTTCAAAAATCAAACTCTCACTGAGTTCTATTAATCACTCGGTATCACTCAGCAATTTGCAGCACCTAAAACTCCCCAACAGAACGGAGTTGTTGAGAGAAAGAACAGAACCCTTGTTGAAGCAGCACGCACCATGTTAATCCAATCCAGACTGCCTCACTTCATGTGGGCAGAGGCAATCAATATTGCGTGCTTCACTCAGAACAGAACATCCATCCATAAACGCTTCGACAAGACTCCATATGAAATCCTCTTCAACAGAACTCCTGACATCTCATTCTTCAAGGTTTTTGGCTGCAAGTGCTTCATACTAAATGATCGGACAGAGAGAAGTAAGCTGGACCCCAAAGCCAGAGAAGGCGTGTTTATTGGCTACTCACTACAGTCCAAAGCTTACAGAGTCTATCTCAGAGACAAGCGCACTGTCATCGAGAGTGTAAATGTTACATTCTATGAAATGGCAGACTTCGCAATCGAACATCTACAAACTGATCCATCACATGCTGTACCAGTAGCTTCTGATAAAGCCGAACCAAACACCGAACACGAAGATGTGATTCTCGACTCTCTTTTCAGAAACTTCTACGAGAACACACAACCTCCACCTCCTCCATGCACTCCAGCTTCAACATCAACTCCAACAGCAGAGATTCTGCTCCTCACAGGTCCAGATGATGTACCATCCACACCCTCAACCCCTCAAACCAATCCCAGAGGTGTGGATGATCACGGCTTTGCTACGAGTCCAGAATCATCTCCATTACACACCACAGCTGCTCCAGATCCTTCAACCTCTTATCAGGACTCGGATCAACCAATAATTACTCCAACTCCTCTACCTCATGAGAGGAAGTGGACGAGAGCACATCCCGTTGAACAGATAATAGGTGATCCGAGTCAAGGTGTGCGCACAAGATCAGCAACGATGAATGAATGCCACTTCGCATGCTTCCTAAGCCAGTCAGAACCATCAAAGGTCTCCGAAGCACTACTTGATCCAGCTTGGGTGATTGCTATGCAAGATGAACTCAATCAGTTTGACAGACTGGATGTATGGTCACTGGTACCGAGACCTCAGAGAAAGACAATCATTGGCACGAAGTGGGTATTCAAAAATAAAAGAGATGAAGAAGGAACAGTTGTAAGGAACAAGGCAAGGCTGGTCGCAAAGGGATATAATGTAAGGAATAAATGTAATTAGATTTTGATGATGCTATAGGATTTTTTTTATTACCCCTTAGAAAATTTGTATTAGAATTTTCCTTGTAATTGTTCTAGTATAATCGACTGACAGAAGACCTCCAGACAGAAGCCCTTTTGGCCCTCTGGTGATAGTGCCTTCACAGAAGTCCTCCTGACTCTCTGTTGGACTTCACTTAGGCAGAAGCACTTAGGTCCTCTGTTGGCCTCTAACAGAACAGAAGGACTGGAGACCCTCTGGTGACTTCCGTTACAACAGAAGTGCTCATGACCTTTTCTGATGTACACTCTGATAAAAAGACCAGAAGGCCTGACACTTAGAAAACTTCAAGCTTACTTCCAAGCCGGCGAAATCAACGGAAGATTCTCTAACGGCTAGAAGACTTCAACGGAAAAGCTACAGTACGCGCATTAAATGCTCACTTAATGCGGATACGTACGAGAAGATATTTAAAGCAAATAATTGACTACCTTTTGGAAAGAATCTTCTCAAAATAGCAAGTCGCCGAATTCAGTGGGTTCAACCAGTCAAGTCAACTGTACGCGCATTAAATGCAGTTGTCCTCCTTCACCTCCAACGGGAAGACAACCCTAAGTATAAAAGATACTCTTCGAAGAACAACCGGATAACTTTTGCTCTGCTAACTTTGCCAACTTCACCACATTCCTTGCAAGAAAAACACATTCAAATTATTCAAGGCAAAAAGGTCCTCTTGAGATTCAAACTCTTCATCCTCAACAAGAGAGACACAAGTTGGAGAGAATATACATTCCTATCATCAAATCCAACAAGAGCAAGGTTCCAATAGTTCTTCAACAACTTCAAGCACTTCATCTACAAATCTTTTGTAACGAAGCAAGTTGGAGGAACCCCTGTTTCAACAGAAACTCTTCTTGTTACAAGAAGGACGTCCAAGTAACTGGAGTAGTGAAGTGGTGATACTTCCAGGAAGCTCAGTGAAAGGACCAGTCTTAAAGGAAGTCAGGCAGTGCATCCCATGAGACATCTAGGCTTGAAGAAGACGTGGAGAGCTTCTTAAGTGCTAGGACTAAGGCGTT
Organism: Cuscuta europaea; assembly: GCA_945859875.1. Classification (NCBI taxonomy): domain Eukaryota; kingdom Viridiplantae; phylum Streptophyta; class Magnoliopsida; order Solanales; family Convolvulaceae; genus Cuscuta; species Cuscuta europaea. Next base: position 3,088,937 of record CAMAPE010000018.1, on the reverse strand, counting down.
GTAAACGGTCGTTTTTACAAGCTTAGTGGAACAGTGGATTAGAGGAACGAGTTGTTCCTTGAACCACTATAAAAATCCCTGGTGTCATTTACTTACTGCTTTAAATATTTGCACTTAGATAGAACTGTCTAACTCCTTAGACTTGGTATCTGTGTTCAACAGAACTTGTCTTACGAGTTAACAGAAGGCCTACTGCCTTTGCTTCTCTGAGGCTAAATCAACAGAACCCCCTACCAGAACCCCATCCGCTACCAGTCTGTTCTGTCAACAGAACAGGCTATTCTGTAAAATCTGGTACTTAGTTTAAAAAGCTAAAAACCAATACAGTCTATTCACCCCCCCCTCTAGACTGTATCCAGTACAACCCGGACCAACAAGTGGTATCAGAGCCTCCTTGTTCTAATAATCTCTTAGGTTATTTGCTGAACAAAGATCCACTTGTTTTTCTGTTATTCTTTTTCTCATTTCTATCTGATATAATGGATCACTCTCTTGCCAAGAATCTTATGTTCTCAGATCTTAAGTTTGATGACTGGAGGATCCGGATGAAAGCACATCTCTGTGCCCTGCATGATGAGATGTGGGAAGTTCTTGATATTGGACCTTTCACAAGCTTCCAGAAGGTCAATCCTGAGCATGCTATTGACAACACCAGACCCCAGATGATCAGTAAAGCCAAGTCAGAATGGACTACTGAAGAGAGAAGAAAATACAACCTGGACAATATTGCTAAGGACATCCTCTACAAGTCCATTGATGACAGATACTTCAACAGAATAAAGAAGTGCAAAACTGCAAAGGAAATCTGGGATACTCTTGAGCTCATTGGAGCTGGTGATGAGCAAGAGAAGGACAACAAGCTGACAATAGCCAACAAGAAGTTTGATGACTTCAAACTTCTCCCTGGTGAAAGCATCTCCAAGATGTATGACAGGCTCCTCACTCTCACTGGAGAGATCTCTCAGCTTGGCAAGGAACTCACCACCAAGGAGATCAACCTGAAGGTGTTGAGGGGACTGCCCTCAGCATGGAAGATGAAGGTGGTTGCTGTCCAAGCCAGCAAGGATGTAAAGACTTATCCCACTGATAAGCTCATTTCAGATCTCAAAGCTCATGAGTTTGAAATGATTGAAGAAAAGGAAGATGTACCAGAAGAGAGGACCACTACAGCCCTCACTGCCAGCACATCAAAGGTAAATGATTTTGACCCTTCAGTACTTTTATCTGACGAATATATGGCTGCTTTTGCCAGGAGATTCAAAAGGTTTATGAAGAATCCTAAAGATGGAAGGAGCCCATCCTCCAACAGAAAGCCATACCAGAAGGTCAAAACAACAGAAAGCAGTGGTGAGCTTCTCTGTTACAATTGCAGACAACCTGGTCACTTCAAGGCTGATTGTCCTCATCCAAGGGTGTCCAAGAAACAAGGACATGATGGAGAAAAGAAGAAGTTCGAAGACAATTCCAGAAGAAGAAAAGCGCTCGTCACAGAACACGTCGAGAAAGACCCTCTGTCAGAAACAGAATCCAGTTCTGACTCAGATTCTGATGAGACCTTCTGTTGCCTTGATACTGAGACAGAAGACCTTTGCCTCATGGCTCATTCTGATGATGAGGAACTGTGTGCTGGAGCTATCTCTGAACAAGAATGGTTTATTGATAGTGGATGCTCCAGGCACATGACAGGTGACAGAAGTTGCCTAACAGAGTTCCAGAAATGCAAAGGACCTAGAGTTACCTTTGGAGGTAATGACAAAGAAGGTCAAACAAAAGGAAGAGGGAAGCTGATCAAGAACCAAATAGTCATTGATGATGTCTCATATGTCAAAGGACTGAAGTTCAACTTGTTGAGTGCTAGCCAATTCTGTGACAAAGGCTACACTGTTGAATTCACAAAGGACTTCTGCTATGTGAAGCATGAGACAACAAAGGAAGTGGTTCTTACAGCATCAAGAAAGAAGAACATCTATGTAGTTGATTGGAACACAGCAAAGGATGGAGTTTGCCTGATAGCCAAGGGAGATTCAAAACTGAGCTGAGACTGGCACAAAAAGCTAAACCATTTGAATTTCAAGACAACCAACAAACTGGCCAGAGAACACATTGTAGAAGGGCTACCAGACATTGTGTACAAGAAGGAGACCCTCTGCAGTGCATGTCAGAAGGGCAAACAAGTGAAGAATTCCTTCAAACCCATTGCTGGAGATCTTTCTACAAGTCCTCTAAATCTGATTCACATGGATTTATTTGGACCTGTTGAGACTCCAAGCGTTGGTGGGAAGAAATATACCTTAGTCATGGTTGATGACTATTCCAGATATACATGGACTATCTTTCTATCAAAGAAAAATGAAACTCTTCAGAAGTTGCCATCTCTGTTAAAGCAACTTCAGACTGAGAAGAACTTGAAGGTTAAGACAATCAGGTCTGACAGAGGAACTGAATTTGTCAACCAAGTCATAAAGGACTTCTGTGATCAAAATGGAACCTTTCATCAACTCTCTGCCGCCAGAACCCCTCAACAGAATGGCGTAGCAAAAAAAGGAACAGAACCTTAAAAGAAGCTGCAAGAACAATGATTGCAGAATCTGGACTACCTATGAGATATTGGGCTGAAGCAATCAACACTGCATGCTACACCCAGAACAGAAGCATGATCAACAAGAATCACAAGAAGACCCCTTATGAACTCTGGAAAGGAAGAAAACCCAACATCAGCTACTTTCATGTATTTGGATGCAAGTGCTACATTCTTAACAATGGAAAGAAGCATCTGAAAGTCTTTCAAGAGAAGGCTGATGAAGGAGTCTTTATAGGCTATTCAAACACCAGTAAAGCCTATAGAGTACTCAACAGAAGAACTCTACATGTAGAATAATCCATACATGTAAAATTTGATGACAGCACATCTGTTGGAGATGTGACAGAAACCCTCAAAGAAGTCAACATCGAAGATAGAATACCTGAACCAACAGAAGAGGTTGCAGTTAATCCAGTGTTTCCAACACCTGCACCAAACCCCCTTCTGTTGAATGAAGATGAAGACTCTGAAGATGAGGAACCAGAGAGACCAAGACAGCAGCTGACAGAACCTGACCTAACATGGTTAAGAGATCATCCTCCTGACCAAGTGATTGGTCAAATCAGAAGTGGAGTTCAAACCAGATCCACATCAAGAAGAGAAGCAATGTTTGCCTGCTATATATCTCAAATGGAACCTATGACTGTGGATGAAGCTCTTGCAGACTCAGACTGGATCAATGCAATGCAAGAGGAGCTTACTCAATTTGAAAGGAATAAAGTGTGGGAACTTGTTCCTAGACCAAAGCACCAGAATGTCATTGGAACCAAATGGGTATTCAAGAACAAAGCAGATGAAGATGGCAACATTGTAAGGAATAAAGCTAGGTTGGTAGCCAAGGGATACTGCCAAGAAGAAGGAATTGATTTTGATGAGACCTTTGCACCAGTTGCTAGACTAGAAGCCATCATAATCTTTCTAGCCTATGCTTCCTACAACAACATCAAGGTCTACCAGATGGATGTCAAGAGTGCATTTCTAAATGGAGATCTTGAAGAAGAAGTTTATGTGGAACAACCACCAGGTTTTGTCATTCCTACTCAATCCTCTTGTGTCTACAAGCTTAAAAAGGCCCTCTATGGTCTTAAGCAAGCTCCCAGAGCCTGGTATGACACATTGTCCCTTTTCTTAGTGAACCATGGGTTTACTAAAGGAAAGGTTGACAAAACTCTATTTCAAATCTCTGTTGCTAATCATATTCTGTTAGTACAAATATATGTTGATGATATTATATTTGGTAGTACTAATCCAGAACTGTGCAAGAAATTTTCTCAAGTGATGCAGAGTCAATTTGAAATGAGTATGATGGGAGAACTCAGCTACTTCCTAGGACTTCAAGTCAAACAAGTTCCAGAAGGAATCTTTATCAATCAAGGGAAATACACCAGAGACTTGATCAAGAAGTTTGGAGTGGAAGGCAAATCATCAGTAAAGATTCCCATGAACACTTCTCAAGGAATTGGACCAGATGATGAAGGAAAGGATGTCGATGCTACAACATACAGAGGAATTATAGGATCTCTGTTGTATCTGACTGCAAGCAGACCAGACATATCATTCTCTGTTGGAATCTGTGCCAGATACCAATCAAAGCCCAAGGAAAGCCATCTAAGTGCTGCAAAAAGAATCATCAGATATATCAAAGGAAATCCGAATGCAGGCCTATGGTATCCCAAGGGAGGTAACTTTGAACTAATTGGTTATTCTGACTCAGATTTTGCAAGTTGCAGACTAGACAGAAAGAGCACCTCTGGTCACTGCCAATTGCTAGGAGGAAGGCTTGTTTCCTGGTTTAGCAAGAAGCAGAACTCTATCTCAACAAGTACAGCTGAAGCTGAGTACATTGCAGCTGGGAGTTGCTGTGCTCAGTTACTCTGGATGAAGCAACAACTGAAGGACTATGGAATTCAAGCAAAGGAGATCAAGCTGTTGTGTGACAACACTAGTGCCATTGCTATCACTCAGAATCCAGTTCTTCATTCCAGGACAAAGCACATTGAGATCAGATATCACTTCATCAGAGATCATGTTGAAAAGAAGCACATCTGTATGGAGCATGTATCTACAGAAGACCAGCTTGCAGACATTCTGACAAAGCCTCTTCCTGAGGCTAGGTTCAACAAACTGAGAGAGGAATTGGGAATGATGGATGAAATTCTAAGGGAAAGTTGAAAAGGAAGGCCCTCTGTTGCTAAATTTCTGTTAACAGAATACTTGTTGCAGAACCCCTTCTGTTAACCCCTTCTGTTCTCTACCCTGGCAGAACACCTCAGCAACAGAAACCCCTTCTTCCTCCCTACAGAAAACCTCCTCTTATGTCTAACAGAAGGTTGTGGACTCAGAAAAATCTGAAAACCGGGTGACCTAGTAAATTATTAAAGGTCTTTTACCCTTTTACCCTTAAAACGGTACCCAGCCGCAAAGTATTTATTGCGCCCCTTTTTCCATTTATTGGTACCTTGGAACTGTAAATAATTTCAAACGTCCATTAACCCAAACCCTTATATACCATTTTCTGTAAACTAAACCGCTACTGCTTCCTCTACTCTCAAACCTTCAAAATTTCATATCTCTTTAGCTCTCAAACTCTCAGAACTCTCAGAAATGGCTTTCATCAACATCAACGACCTCACCCAAGCAGAAATTGAACTTCTCGTCAAAAACATCTACACCGGGATGAACTGCGACCTCTCTGCACTCCCAGAACTGGCCGCCAATCATGAAACCATGGAGAAAATAATCCAGGGAATGAAGGATTCCCAACTGGATAAAGTGGTGGGATTCCACTTCAACTCCTTCAGCACAAGGGATGTAGCAGAGTTCTATCTCAACTCTACATATGAAGGCGAGACCATTAAGTCTAAGGTCAACGGGGATGACATCGTCCTCACCCCAGGCATCATCAACGCCCTCTTTGGCGTAGTGGAGAATCCACAAGAAGAGGACACTGAAGGGTTCATTGCCCTAGACAGTGTCAAGGTCACAGTGGATGAGTTCATCCGACTCTACTGCAAACCAGAAGCTGCTGAGACTCCCAAGCTGAACATGAAGAAGAATCTTCTCCAGAGTGACTATGAGAAGTTAGTCAACATTTTCCACAGGTGTGTCTGGAGCAAGAGCACCTCTACAGATGATATGACTCTTCAGAATGCAAAGGCTGTCTTTGCAGTTCATCATGGGATGAACATCAACTGGGGACAGGTAACTGTTAAATCCCTAATTGAGTTCATCAAAAAGAAGGATAAGGAGACTGGACTGTTCAGAACCCCCATGGGCTATGTACTTCTGTTGTCTGAGTTGATGCTCAAAGCAAGAATGGGCTGAGGAATCCAATTGATGCTGACTACACCAAGCTGGTCTTCCTCAACACCTCCAGTGATAGGAAGGTTGCTCTCAAGGCAGAGCAGAAAAGGCTGAGAACTCTTGAGTTCAACAGAGAAAGGCAACAACAGAAGGCTGTTCAGCCAAAGAAAGTCACCAAGAAGCAACAGAAACCCTCTACTCCCTCGGATTCTGAAGAAGAAATGCCCTTGGTCAAGAAGGTGGTCAAGAAGGTTCCCAAGAAGAAGACCACACCTGTCAAAGTCCACAAGCTAGTGGCAAAGAAGGCTGTAATCAAGAGAAAGCAGCCTTCCCCCTCACCAACAGACTCTACTTCTTCTGCTTCACCAATTGCAAAGAAGATCAGGGTGATGACCCCTATCATTCAGGAGGAACTTGAAGACTCCATTCACTCAGCACAACCCAACAGAAACACTTGGCAGGGCAAGCGGATTGTGTTTGAGTCAAGTGACTCAGAAGAGGAAGTAGTGGTGCAGGATGCCACTACTCAGGAGGAACCACACCTCTCTCCTCC
>CAMAPE010000018.1:3067500-3077500 GCA_945859875.1 Cuscuta europaea | reverse complement strand
AAGAAAGGAGGGCTTCGAGTATGGCTTGCTGGTGACGGATACGTTTGGCTTCGGGGATGTTAAGAAGGTTGTCCAGCAAAGCCGAGGCAAGGGTGTCGAAGGATAGTGAGGAGAGATCGATGGAGGGTGTGGTCGGGTGTGGGAGAATACTAGTTCTGTATCCTGGGTTCCCCAAGAAAGTGAGGGAATGAGTATTTGATTGATGGATTGGTGGGATAGAGGGGTTGAGGGTACTGGTTGTGTATGGGAGATGAACGGTTCAGGTGAAGGTTGGGGTGGGGTTTGTTCAGACCGAACCGCTTGGGTGGTCCTAAATTCCTGTGCTAGAGCGGTCATTGCATCTTGCACCCATGGTTTAATGGTGGAATCTAGGAAGCGATTTAGTAGAACGTTTACGTCTTCAAAGGTTGGGTGACCAGTTACGGGGGTTGTAACTGTTGACACAGCATCAGTGAAGATTGCTGATGTGTGGCCTGCGTGCAATGATGGAATCATTGTGGGCGTAGCAGGTCTTCCAACCGTCATAGCTTGCGCTCTGGTTGTTGCATTCAGGGTGTGTGCACCTGTATGTGCAGTGAATAGTGTAGGTGTCCTAGAAAAGGAAGAAAATGTGGGGAAAGTGACACCTAGACTCGATGTGTTAGAAGAAGGGGTTTTGACCTCGGGCGATAGGTCAATTGTACGCTCAACTGATTCGGAAGGAACCAGTGAGGGGGTGGAGCCCCGTTCTTTTGAAACAATAACCTGTTGAGAGGCTATCGAGTGGCTGGGAGAAGGCTGTGCTTGCACAGTTGAGCCAGATGCTGCGACTTCTACCCGGGAACCGAAAAGATCGGCTCTTGTGCTTAAGGATTCAGCTCGGCTTATCTGGATAAAGGTATCGCAGCCAGCGAAGATGTGCTCGTCTGCCTTATCAATCAGGCTTTTTCTGACTCGGGGATGGGGCTTTGCCTTAGCAGCCTTGTCATTCTTAACCTTGGCCCTTTTCTCCCGGATGACGACTTCTTTAGAATTCTTAATTTTGATGAGCTGCCTCGTCATAGTCGTCCTTTGAGCAGTTTGTCTCGCTGGGATCAGCTCTCGGTTTAGCTATCTCCTTGATAGTGAAGCCTTTGGGTCTGCCAGCTATTATCGGTGCTGCATCTTCAGCAGTGATTCTTTTCTTCTGTGGAGATTCGACTGGCAGCTTCCCTTTTCTGATCAGGTCATATGTGTGCTCAACATCTTCACTGTCGTTGTCGTCATTATCATCATCCGAGCCAGATTCCTCGCTATCTGTGCCCACGCTCTCGGATGCCTCGTCGTCAGTGTTTGTTTGAGCTTCACTTGACGATTCATTGGCTGTTTCCTCAGTGTCTGTTTCGGTGCCCTCAGCCGCCTGACTCGTCTCTAGAGAGTCGTTAGACTTTCCTTCATTGGGCGAACCGGCCACTGGTTTCTGTGGCTTTTGGGCTCTCTTTGGACCCTTACCAACACTCGGCTTTGTCCCCGGGGTAGGTCCAGCTGGGTTTTGCTGAACCATAGGGACAGTTCTCTCAATGGCTTCCTTGTACTGCTGGACCGATGGATTTGAAGATTTGACAAGCTTGAGCAGAAATCCAGGGATCCTTAGACCGAAGACAGGATTCTTGTCTGCTTTGAAGTATTGCAGCTTTGGTGCAGTGAAGTGTGGATCTGAGCTCCGTTTTGGTATTGAGGAGTGCTCTGCCATGCAGTCGTTTATGATTAGCCCGAGCCACCTTGCGTACGGGATGGTACCTGACCTGTTCTTTTCTTTGGCTTTGACCAGGTCCATTAGCTCTGAGAAGAAGAGCTGTGCCAGGTCGTAGTTCTTGTTGAAAGCGATGCCATGAAAGACTAGCAAGATCTGCTTCTTGCACTTGTCGAATCCGGCATGCTTAGGCGACATGCACTTGTTCACCAGCCCGAAGAGATTCTTCCATGGATGGTGAAGATATGCTCCGTTGAAGTTGGAGAGCTGTGGCAGTAATGAGGTGTAGCCTAGGGATGCCACGTCTTTCAGTAGATCTGGGATGGACGGCAGCGCATCGTACTCGTCATGGATTGGCAGCGATAGAGTAGCCCGTAGAGTGGATGGTGTAAGAATCACCCGCATGCCGTTCAGCTTGGTCTTTATCTTTGAGCGATCCTTCAGTGAATCCGTATGCATATGACCCCAGAACTGTTGTAGGTATATCTCTGGCACCGGTTTTGAGTTGTGAAGTGCAGGCCAGAGATAGTGACCTTTCATGATTGCTGGAACCACTGGGTTCTGGCACTTGAACACTGCAAGGTCTAGCTGGAAATTGTTGTCCAGCACCTTGATCCATTTCCCTTTGGGGTAGATGGCATCATCGATCTGCGTTTGAGTGGTTCCTGCCATTTTAAACTGTAGAAGCAAGGGGTCAGCATATGAAATTCAACTGTTTGATTAGATTGAAAGAGTTTGATTTGAAGGTTTCAGATAAGTTTATGCAGGTGGAATTTTGAAAAAGTTGCAAAGTCCAAATCTCGAGATCTGAATCTCGAGATCATGATTTCGAGATTCAAATCTCGAGATCAAGATGTCGAGATGCAGATCTCGAGATCTTGATTTCGAGATTCAAATCTCGAGATCAAGACGTTGAGATGCAGATCTCGAGATCTTGATTTCGAGATTCAAATCTCGAGATCAAGATGTCGAGATTCAGATCTCGAGATCTTGATTTTGAGATTCAAATCTCGAGATCAAGATGTCGAGATGCCCATCTCGAGATCTTGATTTCGAGAAGATGAATCGACGATTTCGAAGAGATTAAACCACCTGCAAAAACAAAGATATGATATACCAAAATGATAACAAGCGAGATTACGACATACATTCAAACGAAAAAAAACCTAATTTGGTTTTGATTTTGAGAAGTTACAAGGTTTTGCGAGAACAAACGTTCGTTTCTGGATTTCGAACACGAACAAATTTCAACGGGTTTTCGAGATCGAACGTTCGTTTTTGGGTTTTGATCACAAACAAAGAAAAACTACCTTCGAAGAGTAGTCGAGAGAGAGGATCGGAGAAGAAGAAGAGTTTGCGAAAATAGGGGTTTTTGAGAAGAGGAAGAAGGAACGATTGAGAGCTCTGCCTTGCGAAATATTTAGCCTTCGTAAAAAAATTAGAATGGGAGAGAAGGGTTTTTCGCGAAGGTTTTATACGCGAGAAAGTTATGGACCTCCTCCGTAACAGTTGAGCCCGAATTATTGGGCTGGCACACAGTGCCCTTTTAAAAGATTTTCGAGGCCCAAACTAGTAAAAATAGAGAGCTCCCCCTCAATCAGTGAAAATTCCCCCCCCCCCCAAATGCAACAAACAATATGTACAAATGCAACGCACACACACTAATTTTTGTTCTTTTTTATTTTTCACCCACTCAACACATGCAACACACGCACACTATTTTTTGTTATTTTTCTGGTTTTCTCCCCCTCAACACATGCAACGCACACACACTATTTTTTTTTTTTGTTATTTTTCTGGTTTTCTCCCCCTCAACACATGAAACGCACACACACTATTTACAGATCACACTCACACACACTTTTTACAAGTCCCGCACACACACACTTTTCAGACCAGTGGAGACAAAAATTAAACAGGCTCGAGGTTCAACATGCCCATCTTGGAGACCAGGAACTGGAATCTTTTTTCATCCAATGCCTTAGTGAACAAGTCAGCCAGTTGAAGCTCTGAGCTTACAAAGTACATATCTATGTCTCCTTTCTCCACGTGATCCTTGATGAAATGATAGCGCAGATCAATGTGTTTGGTGCGGGAGTGGTGAAAAGGATTGCTTGTGATGGCGATGGCGCTTTGAGAGTCACTGTAGATCGGGATGTGGAGGAATGTGTAACCGTAGTCCTGGAGCTGAGTCTTCATCCATAATATTTGTGAACAACAACTAGCAGCCGCGACGTATTCGGCCTCAGCTGTAGATGTTGACACACAGTTTTGCTTTTTGGAAGACCAGCAGACTAGCTTCTCGCCCAAGAATTGGACGGCTCCTGATGTACTTTTGCGGTCCATCCGGCAACCAGCAAAGTCAGCGTCCGAGTATCCGACTAGATCAAAGCCTGAATGCTTGGGATACCAAAGGCCTAGATTCACCGTGCCTTTTAGATATCTTAAAATTCGTCGTACAGCTGTCAGATGAGATTCTTTCGGATTGGCTTGAAAGCGAGCACATAAGCATGTGGAGAAGACAATGTCAGGCCTTCTTGACGTGAGATATAGCAAAGATCCAATGATGGCCCTGTAATTCGTAGCATCAACTGGCTTTCCGGAGGGGTCTGAGTCCAGTTTGTTGTTTGGGGACATGGGGGTCGTCATGGAAGATTTGCCTTCTATGTTGAATCTCTTTAGCATATCCAGAATATATTTGGACTGATTGATGAAAATGTCATCAGAGAGTTGTCTTACTTGCAGGCCTAAGAAGAAGTTTAGTTCACCCATCATGCTCATCTCGAACTTGGTTTTCATCAGTTTCTCAAAATGTTGGCACAGGCGCGGATTTGAAGAGGCAAAGATGATGTCATCAACATAGATCTGAATCAGAATGATGTCAGACTTCTGTCGCTTGATAAACAAAGTAGTATCAATCTTTCCTTCTGAGAAACCTGAATCGATCAAAAATTCGGTCAAGGCATCGTACCAAGCTCTGGGTGCCTGTTTCAACCCATAGAGAGCTTTCTTGAGCTTGTAGACATGGTCTGGGAATTTTGGATCTACAAATCCTTTAGGTTGAGCTACATAGACTTCTTCTTCTAAAGTCCCATTTAGAAATGCTGTTTTCACGTCCATCTGAAAGACGGTGAAGTTTTTGTGCGCCGCGTATGCAAGAAATAGGCGTATTGCTTCAATTCTAGCTACGGGTGCAAACGTTTCATCGTAGTCTATGCCTTCCTGTTGATTATATCCCTTTGCGACCAGCCTTGCCTTGTTCCTTACAACTGTTCCTTCTTCATCTCTTTTATTTTTGAATACCCATTTCGTGCCAATGATTGTTTTTCTCTAAGGCCTGGGTACCAGTGACCATACATCCAGTCTATCAAACTGATTGAGTTCATCTTGCATAGCAATCACCCAATCTGGATCAAGTAGCGCATCAGAGACTTTTGATGGTTCTGACTGGCTTAGGAAGCATGCGAAGTGGCATTCATTCATCGTTGCGGATCTTGTGCGCACACCTTGACTTGGATCACCTATTATCTGTTCAACGGGATGTGCTCTCATCCACTTCCTCTCATGAGTTAGAGGAGTTGGAGTAATTATTGGTTGATCCGAGTCTTGATGGGAAGTTGAAGGCTCTGGAGCAGCTGTGGTGTGTAATGGAGATGATTCTGAATTCGTAGCAAAGCCGTGATCATCCACACCTCTGTGATTGGTTTGAGGGGTTTATGGTGTGGATGGTACATCGTCTGGACCTGTGAGGAGCGGAATCTCTGCTGTTGGAGTTGATGTTGATGCTGGAGTGCATGGTGGAGGTGGAGGTTGTGAGTTCTCGTAGAAGTTTCTGAAGAGAGAGTCGAGAATCACATCTTCGTGTTCAGTGTATGGTTCGGCTTTATCAGAAGCTACTGGTACAGCATTTGATGGATCAGTCTGTAGATGTTCGATCGCGAAGTCTGCCATTTCATAGAATGTAACATTTACACTCTCGATGACAGTACGCTTGTCTCTGAGATAGACTCTGTAAGCTTTGGATTGCAGTGAGTAGCCAATAAACACGCCTTCTCTGGATTTGGGATCCAGCTTACTTCTCTCTGTCCAATCATTTAGTATGAAGCACTTGCATCCAAAAACCTTGAAGAAAGAGATGTCAGGAGTTCTGTTGAAGAGGATTTCATATGGAGTCTTGTCGAAGCGTTTATGGATGGATGTTCTTTTCTGAGTGAAACACGCAGTATTGATTGCCTCTGCCCACATGAAGTGAGGCAGTCTGGATTGGATTAACATGGTGCGTGCTGCTTCAACAAGGGTTCTGTTCTTTCTCTCAACAACTCCGTTCTGTTGGGGAGTTTTAGCTGCTGCAAATTGCTGAGTGATACCGAGTGATTCATAGAACTCAGTGAGAGTTTGATTTTTGAACTCGGTACCATTGTCAGTTCTAACAATTCGAACACTGTGCTGTAGCAGTTTCTGGATGGTTCTGATAAAGGTCATAATGTTTTCTGCAGCCTCGTCTTTTGAACGGAGAAATTTTGTCCATGTGTACCTAGAGAAGTCATCAACAATCACCAGAGTGTATTTGCGACCGTTGATGCTTTGGACTCTCATAGGGCCACACAGATCCATGTGAATTAGCTGCAACTGATGTGTAGATGATGGTTCGGTTTTTGACTTGTGGGAGCTTCGCGTCATTTTGCCCATTTTGCAGGCACTACAATGATTTTCAGCGGAAGGCTTTAGCAGAGGAAGCCCCTTGACAAGTTTCTTGGAGGACAAAGTTGATAGATGTTTGAAGTTCAGATGGGAGAGACGTCTGTGCCATAGGTTGTTCTGTTCAGTTGAAGCTTTGGACAACAGACAGATGGAAGTGGTGGATTGGACGCTTTTCAGATCAATAGTGTACAAATTTGATGTTCTGTAACACGTTAATAATGTATTCCCTGTGCTGTCAAGAACACAACATTGTTTTGCAAAGAACCTCACTTGCATCCCGCTGTCACAGAATTGCTCTATGCTCAGTAAGTTGTGTTTGAGCCCTTTGACAAATGAAACGTCTTTTATAGTGACACTGGCACAGACGACGTCCCCATACCCAAGAATAGGAGATGAGGCGTCATTCCCGAATCTGACATTGCCTCCGTAGCAGTTGGTGTACTTGCTTAAAAGGTGCTTTATTCCGGTCATGTGGGTTGAGCATCCTGAGTCTAAGTGCCACACATGACCGTCCTGCAAAACAATCAAACAGGTTTAGGTACCCAACTTGGAGTGGGTCCTTCCTTATTATCAAGAAACACCTTTCTAAATCTTGCTTTGAGCTGTGATCCAAGGTCAGCAGCTCTTTCAACAAAAGATCTTTCTCTTGTGGGCTCTCCAATAGCCAGATCTGCTTTTGCAGTGGGTCTGGTTTTTGGAGCCCACTTAGCAGTTTCCATTTTGGTGGGTCTGATGTTGTGAACCCACCTTTCCATTTTAGTTCTCGTGGGTCTGAATTTGGGGACCCACCTTTCTGTTTCAGTTTTGATGGGTCTTCAATTGGGGACCCACCTATCTGTTTCAGTTTTGATGGGTCTTCGATTGGGGACCCACCTATCCGTTTCAGGTTTGGTAGGTCTCATCTTGGGGACCCACCTTTTCGTTTCAGTTTTGGTGGGTCTTATCTTGGGGACCCACCTTTCAGTTTTAGGTTTGGGAGGAGAGTAGACGTGTGCTTTGTGATTGAATGGTTGTTTCTTAAGTTTGGTTTTGAAAATCTCCTCTTTAGAAAGCCGATTAAGATGTTTCCTTGAATGAACTCGAAGAGCATATTTCATATCAGGAATACAAAACGTTCCCTTAGAAGTTCTTTTCTTGGTTTCTCTTTTGGGTTTGAGCTTTCTGTGAGGCTTTGTTTTAACAGCATTCACATCACATTCATAATTATGGGGGTCTCGAACAGAATAACCATAAGCAACACTTGTATTATGAATAGAACGATGTCTAGAAGATGTCTCAGAAATATTTAGCTTGGGACTCAAGACTGAACTACTAGAAGTTTGTTTTGTAGAGACAGAATTACAATTAACTTTAGAGTAAAAAATAGAACTAGATCTAGGACTGGCACTATTCTCAAAAACTTTCTTTTTGCCTTCTGCGATTTCCTTCCTCTTTTTCCTCCACTCATTCTTCTCTTCTCCTTCCTTCTTCACTTCATTTCCTGTAAACAAAGGAGAAGAGAGATGAATGGACGAACCTTTTAAAACATTGTTTTTCTCAGGTGAGGTGTGTGAGCTGTCAGTCTTAGTCGTAGAAGGGTCTGATTTAGCATGATACTGCTCACTCAAATCATTGAACTTTTGAAGAAGTTCCTGCCAGTTGCGCTCAAAACCTTTCTTTTCAGTTTCAAATCTCTCTCTCTCGTTATCAAGAGTTTTCTGTAGGTTTTTAAGCTTTTGAGCCATGGGAAAAATACAAGGTTCCTCTCCAGTTTTAGCAATACCTACTCTTGGGGGTGGGTCTAGAGGATGTCCTATATGAGGAATATCTTTAGCATAAGGGTCAAGGCATTCACTAAAGCAGGAAGTAGATTTTTCTTGTGAAAGTTGGTTTTCATTAACAGAGGGATAATCACAAGAAATCGCAGATTTTGGGTTCTTTCTCTTTTCTTCTTCTGCTTCAGCGTTTTCTTCATCACTTCGAAAATACATTTTCTCGCCAAACCCTAGTCCCATGTAATCTTTGTTATAGATTTGAAGACAGTTAACTTTCTTTAGATTACGTGGGTTGGTTATGCCCAGTCCTATTCTAGGATTGTAAAATCGGTCATCCTTTATCTTATTGAGAAAAATTGTCTTTTCAGACTGACTTCTTCTAGCAGCTAGATCCTCTAGTTCTTTTATTTTATTTAGAAGTGTTCTTCTCTTGTTATGCAAAAAATCGCATTCAGCCTTTGCTGTGCTTTTTTCCCGTTCACTATCCTCAAATTTCCTAGTTAATTCAGCTATCTTAAGTTCAAAGCTTTCAAAATCTGAGGACACCTTTTTGACATGATCTTTTGCAATTTCAAGTTGAACACTTAAGGAAGACTTTTGGTCTAGATTCTGTTTCAGTACCCTGTGATTATTGTCTAGTCTCTCCTTTAGTTCTTTGATTAGATTGTCCTTCTCAAGTAAGGACTGCATTTGGTTATTTAAAGGAGTATGAGAGGTACTTACAGAACTTGTTGAGCATTCGGTTTCGGGGATCGCAGCATCACCCTTTCTTTCATCTTCCTCCACTCGTGCCGTCAGGGCATAGTTGTCTTCCTCCTCCTCCTCCTCAGAAGAATCTTCTGCCCAGTTCTCATTCTCAGCAATCATTGCAGAAGTTTCTTCTTCTTTCTGCACCATCAGCATTTTCTGCTCATTCCACAACATCTTCTGCTTGTAGAAATTAGCATCTTTCTTCTTTGGGAGGCGGCAGTCTTTGATGACATGTCCAGCCTTACCACAATTGTAGCATTTGGGAGCGTCTTCTGCTGATGGTGCCTTCCTAGAAGATCCTTGATCATGGTTCTTCTGTTTGTGGTTTGAGGAGGAGGTTCTCAGCTTGTTGGAGGAGCTGTTCGTCTTAGCAAATCTCTTGGCAAACAGTGCCATCTTCTTCTGTAAGTCTGCTAGCTCAGCCTCTAGATCAGATTTGTCATCATCACTTTCATCATCATCTGATTCAACCACCACCTTCTTCTTTTTCTTCTTTAGTGATGTGGTTGTCCTTCTGGGCTGAGCCTCCATTACAAGAGCTAAGGGATTTGTGGTGTGATGTTCCTCGGCACAGGCAACCTCGTTGACAAATTGCTTAAGATGTTTATAGAGAGTGCAAAGGTCAATTTCATCCAAGTCGATCCGAGATCTAACATCCTTCACTGTCTTTTTCCATGCAGGATGCAGGCTGGATAGAAATCTAATATTCAATTCTAAGTTGGACCTGAATACTTTGATTTTTCTGAGTTCATTGACCAGTTGAACAAGTCTGTTGTAAGTCTCATTCAATGGTTCTCCTGGACCTGCTTTGAAGGAGTCATAAGCAATAAGAATTGTCGTCTTCTTTGTCTTAAGGCTAATGCTTGTGCCTTGAAGAAGTTTCTCTATTTCATCCCACATTTCCTTAGCTGTTTGCATGCTGTCTATGAGAACGTATACTTCATTGGGGATTGCTTGAAGAATATATGTTTTGGCCATGAGATCACCACGAAGCCTGAGCCTGTCAGCTTCCGTGTATTCTGATGCCACTTTCCTCCTTAGCTTATTTCTGGAAGAATAGGAGGGTTATTTTCTGGATCACCAC
>CAMAPE010000018.1:3050000-3060000 GCA_945859875.1 Cuscuta europaea | reverse complement strand
AACCTTAAGAGTGTTGTTGGGGATGAGCCCCCCGGCCTTGTTTTCACTAAAAGGTGCTTGGAAGACCTTCCCGGGGTCAAACCAAGTACTCACGGCTATGTTTATTCTCCTACTTTCCTTAAAGGAGTGTATAATCACTACCTTAACCGTTACTATGAGGATGGAAATTTGCAAGGGAATTCTTTTAAGGTTAAAGACCTTAGAAAGTTTACACCTAACACTACTCGCATTGTCCATGATATCCGGGAAGCTTTCCTTGATGATGTGGTTGTAAAGGTTGACATCTCCCTTGATGACAAACCAATCATACATCTTAAACACATTGAGGAGGTTACGGATGAATTTGTTAGACTTGATGATTATTTGGAAACCACTACTAATCATTTGACTAAAGGCATCAACTTTACTAAAGATTGCCTACTTTCTCTCCCCGGAGTCTTTCCCGTGGAAAAGAGCTTTGAGTTTTCCCATCTTTTTATGGAAAAGGCTTACTTCCTTTTCATGGATAGGTATAAGCCGAGGGCTAAACCTAAGCCTAAGCCGAGGGCTGTGCATGAGAAGAAAAATGGGGGAAGGACATACACCTTACGTTTTTAATGTTTGTGTCTTCTTGGAATGTTAGAGGTCTCAACAAGACCTCAAAACAAAACTCTATTGCTTCCTTTATTCGTATGCATAATGTTCGTGTTTCTTGTCTTCTTGAAACGAAGATGTCCACTCCCAACTTTGATAAACTTATGTCTACTAGATGGCCTAATTGGCAATCTAAGACTAACTTTGATTTGATTGATGGGGGTAGGATTGCCCTTATGTGGGATCCCATTTTTGTGAATGTTGTTATTTTGGAGGTTGATAAACAACACCTCCATTGTGAGATTGTTTGTAAAGTTACTCAAAATATTTTCCTTGTAACTTTTGTGTATGCCCTATACACGGTGGTGGAGAGGAGGACTCTTTGGGAACACATTGCTAATTTTGAATCCCACATCAATAGACCTTGGCTCGTCATGGGAGATTTTAATTGTGTGGGTATCCCGAATGAGAGGGTTGGGCCTACCCCTCCCTCGGCCTATTACATTCATCACCTTAATGAATTTAAAGTGCAAGCTAACCTCGTTGACACTCCTTCCACCGGTGAATTCCTCACTTGGAATAGGGGGTCACTTTGGGCCAAACTTGATAGGGTGCTTATGAACTCTTCTTGGCATAACAACAACATCACTTGTAAAACCCACTTCTTTGAGATGGAAGTTGAGTTTGATCATTGTGCTTCACTTGTCAATATTGGCCACAACACTTTGGGTGGCTCTAGACCTTTCATATTTTTTAACATGTGGCTGAAGCATGAGGCTTTTAATGACATTCTTACCACTCATTGGTACCAAGATATCTATGGTACTCCTCAATTTAGACTGTTCCGTAAACTTAAAAGGCTCAAAAGGCCTTTGAGAGAGCTAAATTTTAATGCTTTTGGCCATATATCTAGCAGAACAAAGGAGGCTAAGAAAGAGTATAAAAGGCTCCATGCTCTTTCTCTTTTATCTCCTCTTGATGAGGATATCAAGCATGAGGTTGCTTTGGCTAAGAAAAATGCTCTCTATTACAAAAAAGCCGAGGAGGACTTTTATAGACAAAAAGCGAAAACTAACCACTTGTTGCAAAGTGACCGGGGCACCAAATACTTCCACTCCATTGTTAAGAAGAATGTGGCCCGGAACTCCATTACTTCTATTAAACTTGAGAATGGTAACTCCACCACCTCTTTGCAACATGTGGCAAGTGAATTTGTGAGCTTTTACACCAATCTGTTTGGAACCTCCACTCCTAATCTGGAGATTGATCCTAACATTATTTTGGAGGGTAATTGTTTGGATCCCACTGTTGCTATGCAGCTTGTTACTGCAATTTCTGATTCTGAAATCAAGAATGCTATCTTTGATATTGGGGACAATAAGTCTCCTGGCCCTGATGGTTATACTTCTGCCTTTTTTAAACAAAATTGGGACATTGTTGGCCATGATGTGATCATGGCTGTTAAAGGTTTCTTTAATTCAGGGAAACTCCTTAAGCAACTTAACCATACGGTAATTGCTCTTATCCCTAAGACCTTTCATGATCAAATGGCTGCTGATTTCAGGCCTATCGCATGTACGAATGTCATCTATAAAACCATTACTAAGATCATTGCATCTAGAATGATCCCATGTTTACCTGAACTCATTGATCCGGCTCAAGGGGCCTTTGTTGATGGGAGACTTATGCTTGACAATGTTTTTCTTGTTCAAGAACTGATTAAAGGTTACTCTAGAAAGCGTATGTCTCCTAGATCAATGATCAAAGTGGACATAAGAAAGGCTTATGACACTATTTCTTGGGATTTTTTGAACAAGGTTTTTTTGACCATTGGTTTCCCGGACAGATTTGTTAAATGGATCATGGAGTGTGTTTCCACTCCCTCTTTTTCCATTTCCATTAATGGTATCCTCCATGGGCATTTCAATGTCCCCTCTTTTGTTTGTTATTTGCCTTGAGTACTTTTCTAGGCTTCTTCATCAAAGAACTAAGGCGCCCACGTTCAAATTTCATCCCAAATGTGGGAAACTTAACATATCCCATGTGGCTTACGCTGATGATCTTATGTTTTTTTCTAGAGGGGATTTCCCCTCTATAAAAATCCTCATTGATGCCTTGGATGAATTTGGGAATGTCTCTGGTCTTAAAGTCAATTTGGACAAGTCTAGCATTTTTCTTGGTGGGATGGCTGACCATGACCTTAATCATATTCTTGGTCTGATTGACTTTAAAGAGGGGGTTTTCCCTGTGAGGTATCTTGGCATCCCTTTGGCCCCCCTTAAGATTGCCGTGGCTCAGTATGCCCCTTTGATTGATTCCATCTCTGATTTGATCTCTGCTTGGAATACCAAAACCCTTTCCTATTCTGGGAGAGTTGAGCTTATCAAATCTGTCATTCAGGGTGTGCACTCTTTCTGGCTATAAGCACTCCCTATTCCAAAGGTTGTACTTGATAGAATCACTTCTATCTGTCGTATATTCCTATGGGGGTGCAAGTATGCTAGAGTTGCATGGACTGATATTTTCCTCCCTAAAGAGGAGGGTGGTCTTGGTATCCATGACACTCATACTTGGAATTCTGCCCTTCTGGCCAAAACCCTTTGGGATATCCATACTAAAAAGGATAACCTTTGGGTGAGGTGAATTCATGGGGTCTACCTCAATGGTAGAGGTGTTTGGGAGTTCACACCTCATAATAGGGACTCCCAACTGATCAGAAGATTGCTTTGATCAGAAATCAGATTTTGACTCACTTTGACACCACCTTTGATGCCATTAACTTTCTGAATAGTTGCCAATCTAATGGAAAGCTTTCCTCGGCTAAGGTTTACAATCTCCTTAGAGTTAAGGGGGGTACACATATGTGGATGTCTTTCAGTTGGAAGAGCTACATCCCTCCTAAATTCTCTTTCACGGCTTGGTTAGCTTTCCGGGATCGGCTTGCTACCTTTGATAACCTTCATAGGTTAGATGTTGTTAACCTTTGCCCCTTTTGTAAGGGTGGTCTGGAAACGGTGCCACACCTATTTTTTGCTTGTTCTTTTTCAGGTAAAGTGTGGTATAAAGTGAGGACTTGGCTGGGCATTCCGAGGGAGATGGGAACCTTGCATAGCTCGCTGAAGTGGATCAAAAGGAAGAGACAAGGCTCGGGGATCAAGGCTAAGGCGGCTAGGATTGCTTTTTGCTACTCCATCTACTGGATTTGGATGACAAGAAATGCCACCTGTTTTGATGGCCTGACTCCAAATGAAGATGATGTTTTTGCTAGAATTCAGTATATTGTCTATAAAGTTTTGTATAGCATCTACCCTTGTGAGCTAGTTGATTTTTGAGCTCTTGTTGTTGGCCTTTCACCCTGTTTTTGGTGACTGGTTGTGAGCTGTTTTGCCGTGCGCTTTTGTGCTTGGGTGTTGCTGCTTGGTTGGGTTGTCCTCGTTGGACAGCCTTCAGTTTTGTTTCCTTTTGTTTGTAAATTCTTTAACCCCCCTCTTCTATTGGGTGTTTACTTTAATATACTTACGTTTCACCCAATAATAATAATAATAATAATAATTAGAATAATTAGAATAATAATAATAATATAATAATAATAATAATAATAATAAAAATAATAACAATAATAACAATAATAACAATAATAACAATAACAACAACAACAACAATAGTCATAATAATAATAATAATAATATAATAATAATAATAGTAATTCTAATAATAATAATAATATTAATATTAATAATAATAATAGTAATAATAATAATAATAATAATAACAACAACAACAACAACAATAATAATAATAATAATACTAATTATAATTATTATAATAATAATAATAATAATAATAATAATAATAATAATTATTATTATTATTATTATTATTAATAGTAATAATAATAATCAAAATAATAATAATAATAATAATAATAATAATAATAATAATAATAATAATAATAATAATAACAATAATAATAATAATAATAATAATAATAATAATAAAATATGGTCTGGTCTGGGACGAATTACAGTCCAAGTAAAAATAACCTAAAGCTATTGTTCCAACTTCATTTACAATGCATTAATTAAAATTTACAGATTAACGATATATTCACAAATGTTTCTGATTTCACTCCGAACTCGTGTATAATTTGATGCGATCATATCTTCCTCTATTTTGTGACGTTGAAAGCGTTTAATATCTCGTTGGAAAGATCTTACCGAAATCTAAAACTTGTCTTCAGGCGTTGGTTTCAAAATATCAATTGATGATTGCGTAATTACTAAAATATACTGTATTTACGCTAAAAGTGCTCTATTTCCGCTGAAAACGCTAAATCTTAGAGATAAGGCTATGTATTTGTGACATTCATATGTTGCTGTGTGTTTATCCGTTTGGAGCGTATTATATCTCGCTGGAAAGATAGATCGGAGCTCTAAAGCTATTTTTACAACTTCATTTACAATGCATTAATTAAAAGTTACAGATTAACCATATATTCTCAAATGTTTCTGATTTCACTCCGAACTCGTGTAGAATTTGATGCGATCATATCTTGCTCTATTTTGTGCCTTTGAAAGCGTTTAATATCTAGTTGGAAAGATCTTACCGAGTTATAAAACTTTTCTTCAGGCGCTGGTTTCAAAATATCAAGGGATGATTGCCTAATTACTAAAATACACTGTATTTACGCTATAAGTGCTCTATTTTCGCTGAAAACGAAAAAATCATAGAGATAAGGCTAATTATTTGTGACACTCATATCTTGCTGTGTGTTTATCCGTTTGGAGCGTATTATATCTCGTTGCAAAGATAGATCGGAACTCTAAAGCTATTGTACCAACTTCATTTACAATGCATTAATTAAAAGTTACAGATTAACCATACATTCACAAATGTTTCTGATTTCACTCCGAACTCGTGTAGAATTTGATGCGATCATATCTTGCTATATTTTGTGCCGTTGAAAGCGTTTAATATCTCGTTGGAAAGACCTTACCGAGTTCTAAAACTTGTCTTCAGGCGATGGTTTCAAAATATCAAGGGATGATTGCCTAATTACTAAAATACACTGTATTTACGCTAAAAGTGCTCTATTTTCGCTGAAAACGGTAAATCATAGAGATAAGGCTAAGTATTTGTGACACTCATATCTTGCTGTGTGTTTATCTGTTTGGATCTTATTATATCTCGTTGGAAAGATAGATCCAAGCTCTAAAGCTATTGTTCCAACTTCATTTACAATGCGTTAATTAAAAGTTACAGATAACCATATATTCACAAATGTTTCTGATTTCACTCCGAACTCGTGTAGAATTTGATGCGATCATATCTTGCTCTATTTTTTGCCGTTGAAAGCGTTTAATATCTCGTTAGAAAGAACTTACCGAGTTCTAAAACTTGTCTTCAGGCGCTGGTTTCCAAATATCAAGGGATGATTGCCTAATTACTAAAATACACTGTATTTACGCTAAAAGTGCTCTATTTTCGCTGAAAACGCTAAATCATAGAGATAAGGCTTATTGATTGTGACACTCATATCTTGCAGTGTGTTTATCCGTTTTGAGCTTATTATATCTCGTTGGAAATATAGATCGGAGCTCTAAAGCTATTGTTCCAACTTCATTTACAATGCATTAATTAAAAGTTACAGATTAACCATATATTCACAAATGTTTCTGATTTCACTCCGAACTCGTGTAGAATTTGATGCGATCATATCTTGCTATATTTTGTCCCGTTGAAAGCGTTTAATATCTCATTGGAAAGATCTTACCGAGTTCTAAAACTTGTCTTCAGGCGCTAGTTTCAAAATATCAAGGGATGATTTCCTAATTACTAAAATACACTGTATTTACGCTAAAAAGGCTCTATTTTCGCTGAAAACGCTAAATCATAGAGATAAGGCTAAGTATTTGTGACACTCATATCTTGCTGTGTGTTTATCCGTTTGGAGCGTATTATATCTCGTTGGAAAGATAGATCGGAGATATAAAGCTATTATTCCAACTTCATTTACAATGTATTAATTAAAAGTTACAGATTAACCATATATTCACAAATGTTTTTGATTTCACTCCGAACTGGTGTAGAATGTGATGCGATCATATCATGCTCTATTTTGTACCGTTGAAAGCGTTTAATATCTCGTTGGAAAGATCTTACCGAGTTCTAAAACTTTTCTTCAGGCTCTGGTTTCAGAATATCAAGGTATGATTTCCTAATTATTAAAATACACTGTATTTACGCTAAAAGTGCTCTATTTTCGCTGAAAACGCTAAATCATAGAGATAAGGATAATTATTTGTGACACTCATATCTTGCTGTGTGTTTTTCCGTTTGGAGCGTATTATACCTCGTTGGAAAGATAGATCGGAGCTCAAAACCTATTGTTTCAACTTGATTTACAATGCACTAATTAAAAGTTACAGATTAACCATATATTCACAAATGTTTCTGAGTTCACTCCGAACTCGTGTAGAATTTGATGCAATCACATCTTGCTCTATTTTGTGCCGTTGTAAGCGTTTAATATCTCGTTGGAAAGATCTTACCGAATTCTAAAACTTGTCTTCAGTCGATGGTTTCAAAATATGAAGGGATGATTGCCTAATTACTAAAATACACTTTATTTACGCTAAAAGTGGTCTATTTTCGCTGAAAACGCTAAATCATAGAGATAAGGCTAAGTATTTGTGACACTCATATCTTGTTGTGTGTTTATCCGTTTGGAGCGTAATATATCTCGTTGGAAAGATAGGCCGGAGCTCTGAAACTGTTGTTCCAACTTCATTTACAATGCATTAATTAAAAGTTACAGATTAACCATATATTAACAAATGTTTCTGATTTCACTCCGAACTCGTGTAGAATTTGATGCGATCATACCTTGCTCTATTTTGTGCCGTTAAAGGCGTTTAATATCTCGTTTGAAAGACCTTACCCAGTTCTCAAACTTGTCTTCAGGCTCTGATTTAAAAATATCAAGGGATGATTGCGTAATTACCAAAATAGACTGTATTTACGCTAAAAGTGCTCTATTTTCGCTGAAAACGCTAAATCATAGAGATAAGGCTAAGTGTTTGTGACTTTCATATCCTGCTGTGTGTTTATCCGTTTTGGGCGTATTATATCTCGTTGGAAAGATAGAGCGGAGCTCTAAAGCTATTGTTCCAACTTTATTTACAATACATTAATTAAAAGTTACAGATTAACCATATATTCACAAATGTTTCTGATTTCACTCCGAACTCGTGTAAAATTAAATGCGATCATATTTTGCTCTATTTTGTGCTGTTGAAAGCGTTTAATATCTCGTTGGAAAGATCTTACCGAGTTCTAAAACTTGTCTTCAGGCGCTGGTTTCAAAATATCAAGGGATGATTGCCTAATTACTAACACACACTGTATTTACGCTAAAAGTGCTCTATTTTCGCTGAAAACTCTAAATCATAGAGATAAGGCTAAGTATTTGTGACACTCATATCTTGCTGTGTGTTTATCCGTATGGAGCGTATTATATCTCGTTGGAAATATAAATCGGAGATCTAAAGCTATTGTTCCAACTTCATTTACAATGCATTAATTAAAAGTTACAGATAAACCATATATTCACAAATGTTTCTGATTTCACTCCGAACTCGTGTAGAATGTGATGCGATCATATCATGCTCTATTTTGTGCCGCTGAAAGCGTTTAATATCTTGTTGGAAAGATATTACCGAGTTCTAAAACTTGTCTTCAGGCGCTGGTTTCAAAATATCAAGGGATGATTGCCTATTGACTAACATACACTGTATTTATGCTAAAAGTGCTCTATTTTCGCGGAAAACGCTAAATCATAGAGATAAGGCTAAGTATTTGTGACACTCATATCTTGCTGTGTGTTTATTCGTTTGGAGCGTATTATATCTCGTTGGAAAGATAGATCGGAGATCTAAAGCTATTGTTCCAACTTCATTTACAATGCATTAATTAATAGTTACAGATTAACTATATATTCACAAATGTTTTTGATTTCACTCCGAACTCGTGTAGAATGTGATGCGATCATATCTTGCTCTATTTTGTGCCGTTGAAAGCGTTTAATATTACGATGGAAAGATCTTACCGAGTTCTAAAACTTGTCTTTAGGCGCTGGCTTCAAAATATCAAGGGATGATTGCCTAATTACTAAAATACACTGTATTTGCGCTAAAAGTGCTCTATTTTCGCTAAAAAAGCTAAATAATAGAGATAAGGCTAAGTATTTGTGACACTCATATCTTGCTCTGTGTTTATCCGTTTGGATCGTATTAAATCTCGTTGGAAGGATTGATCGGAACTCTAAACCTATTGTTTAAACTTCATTTACAATGCATTAATTAAAAGTTACAGATTAACCATATATTCACAAATGTTTTTGATTTCACTCCGAACTCGTGTAGAATGTGATGCGATCATATCTTGCTCTATTTTGTGCCGTTGAAAGCGTTTAATATCTCGATGGAAAGATCTTACCATGTTTTAAAACTTGTCTTCAGGCGCTGGTTTCAAAATATCAAGGGATGATTGCCTAATTACTAAAATACACTGTATTTACGCTAAAAGTGCTCTATTTTCGCTAAAAACGCTAAACAATAGAGATAAGGCTATGTATTTGTGACACTCATATCTTCCTCTGTGTTTATCCGTTTGGATCGTATTATATCTCGTTGGAAAGATTGATCGGAGCTTTAAACCTATTGTTCAAACTTCATTTACAATGCATTAATTAAAAGTTACAGATTAACCGTATATTCACAAATGTTTCAGATTTTACTCCGAACTCGTGTAGAATGTGATGCGATCATATCATGCTCTATTTTGTGCCGTTGAAAGCGTTTAATATCTCGATGGAAAGACCTTACCGTGTTCTAAAACTTGTCTTCAGGCGCTGGTTTCAAAATATCAAGGGATGATTGCCTAATTACTAAAATACACTGTATTTACGCTAAAAGTGCTCTATTTTCGCTAAAAACGCTAAATCATAGAGATAAGGCTAAGTATTTGTGACACTCATATCCTGCTGTGTGTTTATCCGTTTGGATCATATTATATCTCGTTGGAAAGATTTATCGGAGCTCTAAACCTATTGTTCAAACTTCATTTACAATGCATTAATTAAAAGTTACAGATTAACCATATATAAACAAATGTTTCTGATTTCACTCCGAACTCGTGTAGAATTTGATGCGATCATGTCTTGCTTTATTTTGTGCCATTGAAAGCGTTTAATATCTCGTTGGAAAGATCTTACCAAGTTCTAAAACTTGTATTCAGGCGCTGGTTTCAAAATAGTAAGGGATGATTGCCTAATTACTAAAATACACTGTATTTACGCTAAACGTGCTCTATTTTCGCTGAAAACGCTAAATCATAGAGATAAGGCGAAGTATTTGTGACACTCATA